>OMLF01020267.1:7490-17981 GCA_900302615.1 Holocentrus rufus
GTTCTCTAGAAAGGGGAGATGTGGTATTATTGTATGTTGATTCATAGTATGGTTTATTGCTGAGGGAGTTCTTGAGTCATGTTACCATGTGGGGGCGCTGTGGCGTCAGGTGGTATGTTATTGTGGAGAGAGAATAAAAACACAGAGTTAGGTACTGCACATGGATGGTCTGATGAGCTTATTACTTCTTTAACACTGCTTTAAGAACACGACAATCACCAAAACCAAAGAGTTGTGCTGTGGAGGCAGAAGCAAGGCAGTAACAGCACCATCTCTTTTCCAGCCGCTCAGCATTGAGGGGCAGCTGGTAGAGCAGGTCCAGTCCTTTAAATACCTGGGGACCAAGATTGACACCTGTCTATCCTTCACGCAGCACACAGACTCTATATACAAAGCACAACAGCACCTCCACCTACTGAGGACTCTAAGAACTTTTAATATCAGCAAGGACATCTTAAGGACATCTTAACCCTGGTTAATGTTGATGTCATGTTGATTAATTTAGCGAATTAATCGCAACAAGTGCCATATTGTTATTATTATTGTAATGGCCACATTGTTGCTTTAGTGATAAGCTTATGTTAAACAACAATATTGATTTAAAATAAAACTGTTCTGGCCACATTTTAGGGTCTGTGATAGGCTTAGATTCAATGAAAAAAAATGTATTTGGAAAAATGATTGGAAATAAAACATTTGATTTCTAATGCCAGCTTTTGATCATGTGTTTGAATTGAAATATCTTCATGTGTGGGTTCATCCAAGCAAACATTAGTCTGTGATTACTTGTTAATCAACATATCATATAATTAAATAAAAATTTTTTAATCAATTGACAGCCATAGTTTACTTTTTTCACTTTGATAGAGCGAGGCTACTGATGCCTGTAGACTTTAAGCTAAACTAACACAAATGCTAACCATCGGAACTGAACCTGTGGACGTACAGAGGTGAAAATGGTATTCAACATCTTGTCTCAGTCTGAATAAGATGCAAAAAGGGTATTTTGCCCAAAATATTTAAGTATTCCTTTAACCTTCACAAACTATATTTAGTTTAGTTTAGTTTAGTTTATTTGCACATTATAAATGTATACAAGAAACACTAAAATAAAATTAAAACACTGTGCAGGAGAGGTTGGAAGCCAAGAAGGCTTATAAAAATACCTCCCCTATAAAGTTAAGCGATGAACAAGCTTCAAAGGTGTTAAGACTAGTAGTAGTGTAACACTGATATACAGAAATGAATGTATACAAGGTGCAATGCATACAATAAGATCAAAAAACAAACAAGCAAAAAAAAAAAAAAAAAACTACGAGTCTTTGTTCATTAAAATTTTTTTCAGAGATTTTTTGAATGATGATAATGTAGATGTTGATTGGAGAGATGGAGGTAGATTATTCCAAAGAGATGGTCCTCTACATTTCAATGTATGTTGATACAGGGAAGTCCGACAATATGGAAGATGGAAGTAATTTGAACATCTTGTTTTATAAGAATGTATGTCTGAGGAAAACTTAAAAAAATTCTGAAAAGTGCTCGGCAATTAATGAGTTAGGTGTACATATTTGTACATGAACACACAAGTTTGGTATATGTTCACATTAAAAATTTATATTGATATTGAATTTTCGGAAAAGAGGAGCAGATGAGTCTGATTTTTTAGCAAGGCTCATCATTCTCAAAAATTTCTTTTGAACTGAAAAAAATCATGTTGAGAAAAGTGGGGCATGTGGCAGCCCACACAGTGTTACAGTATATAATATAAGGATAAAATAAGCTATAATAAAAAATTAAAATACAAGAGTGATTTATCAATGAACGAACTCTACTCAAAATTCCAATTGACTTCATAGTCTTTTTACAGACAAAATCAATATGGTGTTTCCAAGTTAATTTTTCATCTACTATGACTCCTAATAATTTAATATGAGGAACCTGAGTAATTTCAATATTGTCTATGAATAATTTGGCTTCTTCATTTGCAGAGTTTTTATTTTTGTTGCAGAATATTATGAAACTAGATTTATTTATATTGAGAGTTTGTTAGTCTGAAACCATTTGGAGATTGATGATAGCTCTTCATTTGCTTCTCGAATCAGTGTGCTAAAATTTTCATGACAGGTGTCATCGGCAAATAAAAAAGGCAATACATTATTGCAGACCCTGGGTAAATAATTCATATGAATCAAAAACAAGAGAGGTCCAAGAATGGAACCCTGAGGTACCACACAAAGTATTCTATTCGAATTTTGCATATTTATAGATATATATTGTTCCCTGTCCTTTAAATAATCAGTCAACCATTTAAGAGCAACATCATGAAAGCCATATTTATACAACAATAGACACAACTACCTTCTTTACAAAAGTTCATGCTGCTGCTGCTACCAAACAGGAAAGGAGTGAATAGCTCCAGGCTCGCTTTTTTGCAAGCTCTCGAATCTGGAGCACACAGCCCTCCAGCTGGCTTGGTTTATTATAGACATCTGGCCTTGCCAAAAATCCTCAGCTTCACCTCATGAAATTCTCTCATACAGGCTGTTTTATACTGGTCAAAAATGCCATGAAACATTTTGCCTTGTTGCAGAAGAATGACCACTCTCCAAATGTGTCTGTTGTTATGGAGAATGATACAGACTACTTGGTATGTATAGAGTGATTGAAAAGGCAGACAATGAGCAGTCACCCTGGCTGTGACCTGACTTCTAAGAGGAAACGATAAAAAATATACTCGGCTCTCGCGGCAAGTGAAAATATCTATTTTCCACTTGCATCTTTCAGTCATATGCCTTTTTTCATTAGGCACCCATGCTGGGCTCTTTCATAGAGGTGGAAAATAACTTAATGTTCTTTCTAGTATTATTAGTGAATGGTATCTTTATAGGAAATCTTCATACTAGGCTTCACCTATCATTAAATATGTGACCCATTCATTATTTTCTCAGGGGGAGGGTTCATGAGAAAAATCTTGCTCAGAAGTAGTCTACTAGCTACATTAAGTGAGCTACTGTTATTTTTACTTGTAATGTCATAAATTAACATTAATGGAAATGGAGAAGCGGTAAAACATTTGATGTACATGTGAATGCTTTTGTGTTTTGTAAAGAAACATGTTCCTTTAGGCTGTTGTGTGTTTGCAGCATGGCATTCTCCTTGGGAATGGCAGCAGACCTATTTTGACAATTATTTGTCTTTTTCCCCCTTGTTCAATATACTGTTTGGCCTAAAGGTCTAGAACAAAATTATTGAGGCAGCGGAATCACAGTGCTCATTCATAGTTTATAAATAGAAGGCATCCTTTTTGCAGGATCCTTTGTGTATTCCATCAGCTGGGTAGTGATGTCAGAAGACTGGGGGAAGCCCTTGGTCTGCAGTCTAAGCTAGTGGAACAAAGCCATATCAGTAGGGGTGGGGAGCGGTGGTGGTGGAAACCCAGCTGTCTGCCTGACAGAGCCACTATTGTCCCTATGCCACTGTACCGAGACCTGATTTCAACTCCCTTCATCCACCATGAACAGGATTACTGCATTTTGGTCTGGCTCAGACTTTCCGGCCACAATCCCATCGTCCTCTTTAGCCTCTTAAAGACATTTATTTATGAGTTCAAATAGGCTATGAGTTCAAATAGGCAATAAAGAAGATGACTGGTCAGTCTCCTTCTGCTTGGTTCCTTCTTGCTTCTGGTGGTTTTTCTCTGCCTTCCTCCAAGACCAATCAGCATGGAAGTAAAAGTATACTGTGTAGAGACAAGAACACAGGGGGATTATGAGATTATAGATCATCTTTATACTGTGTTAAATATTATGAGATGCAAAGGAGAAGAAGGAGATAAAAATTCTGTTGAGTTTGGTAAGAGTAAAGTATTGAGATCATATTTTACCATCAGAGTTTGTACCTACACCAATCAATGTGATCAGACAAAACTCCCTCCTCCCCACACACACTCACTCAACACACTCAGACAGCTGTGATGGTATTATTTTGTCCTTGCCTTTTTTTTCTTTTTTTTTCAGTTATTTACATTTTAATATTTGTCAGTATCCACTGTTTCAGTATCAACTATTTTGATCATCTTCATGTCGTCTCATGTTCATGATAGTGTACATAACCACTGAAGCACATTCCTTGTGTGTTTTAATATATATGTGGCAAATAAAAATGATTCTGATCTGATTCTGATACCAATTTGAGTACTTGACATGGGAAAAAATAGGCCTATATATATATATATATTAGGGCTGTCAATCAATTAAAATATTTAATCGCGATTAATGGCATGGTTGTCCATCGTTAACTCGTGATTAATAGCAGTTTGATCACACTATTTTTACCCATTCTAAATGTATCATAACAGGATGACTTTTGAGATTTTGATGCTCTTTTACCATGGGAGTGGACAAATATTCTTTCTTTATTGCAACAATCTAAACAATGACAAATACTGTCTCGAAAGTGCTCTAGAATTACCTCCAGGGAATGAATGCTTGAAAAATATTCTGGCATAGCATGGCAAATTTAAAGGTGATAGATACAAGATTTTTATGGAAATTAAGATTTTTTTTTTTTAAATAATACATCAATGGAGTGTCCTGAGGGGTGTAGAATAAAAGTATTAACTTTCCTACAAAAATTATATTGTTTAGGATTTTAACAATTTTATAATTTTTGTTGGGTCCGAAATGAGTCCTTTGTTTATTTTGATCAGCAACAGCCACAGCATTGCAACCTTGAAACCACGCCTCTCACAGCAAGATTTCTGTGGTTGCCAGTTCGCTGGCTGGTCATTGAGGCTATAGCGGAGTACAGGCCTAGGAGTCCGGTTTCACTGCCGGCGTCTGAGTCCTCAAACACAGAAACTGCCGGTAATAAATCCTGGTATCGCTCACAGCAAGTCAGTGACAAAAACAGGAGCAAAACACAAGTGAATATCGGCACAGCCTTCGGTCGCTGGTGTGAGCTGAAGGAGGAACAAGGACTGACAAGCCACGCCAATGTTGCAACTTTTCTAAGCTAAGGTTTGTTTGCTAGCTAAGTCAGCTTTATCCATGGGAGTGATTACATGTGCCACATAGAGTGTAGACCTAAGTTTATTTCAACTTCACCGGAAGAGAATGGGATTTGTGTTTTCATATGATTGCATATCGGCATTACAAGCTAGCTAGCATGTAGGTAGGTTTAGTAGCTTGCAATATCATTATCTAGCTAGCAAAGTTTGCCGGTGGCTTGTAACGTTACCTACACTGTTATCGCCAACAGGGATAGCAGTGTAGGTATAATTTCTGTGGATAACACACAAGCATTTCAATCCTGGAGCATTCCAGCTAATGTTTCTAAACAAAATAAGCCACTGATAGGCAATTATGTTAGTCGGTAGCCTCTAGCCTAAACAGGGTTCACATAATTACAGCTTTGTGAGGGCTCTCAAATAACTGACTCTAAGGGTGAAGATATACAAATGAACAATAGCCTAACCAGTGAGCTTTCCAAGAGAGAGTGACTTTGCTGCTCATTGTGATTTTACTGCTTTCATGGGAGCCCAGACCCTCCTTATGGGTGGTCAGCTCCCATATCATTTTGTATGATCCTGCATTTTGCACTTGTCTCCCCACTGTGCCACAATTAGGCTATTTGTACTGGACCAAAAAAACTAATTTTTCAAACTCATGACCTGCGACAGTCGTTCCAAGTGGAAGGTTCTAAAAAGTTCTGGACTGGTGAAGTGAGCCACAAGAGATTCAACAATTCGAGGGGTCTTGCGCTTTATAGCCTAACGTTGTTTGGCTCAACTTACACATGCGAATCTGCATTTTCACACATGAATACATTCAAACAAATAATCGCGCATCCCTCACTACCCAGCATCTGCACCACTGTATGCGCATTGCCCTGACAACGTATACACCTGACTTCACAGCTCTTGCTAAATCCAAAAAAATGTCATTTCACTCATTGGATGGCAAATATTGACTGACTAGACATGTTAAGTAGCAGGCATGTTAGTCAAATTAGTGATAAAAGGGTTGATTTTGGAACAGGTTGTATGTTATGTTGCAGTTTTTGACCTTAGTTATGTGTCTTGATATGCACTTAATGCCATATGCTGCACTTAATGTAGCTGTTGAATATGGCTCGCACAGACAGATTTATTTATGTGCCTGATGCATTTTCTTTGCCCTGATTTTTGAACATGCAGTATATTGCCACTTGAATGTAGAAATGCCTTGGGCCTGTTTCTTGATGTAATACACAATGCACTGATATTGCTGCATTTACAAAATACAATTGATATTTGGACATATGTTGTAGTTCTTGTACTTTATCTGTAGCTGTTGATGTTATTACTAATTTTTCAAGTCATATTTCTCCGGCCCCTCATTTGATATCATGTTCATGAACTGGCCCCCATGCAAAACTAAATGAATAGCCCTGGTATAGGCGCTAGAATGCTAGAAAAAAAACAATGCCAAGATGTTCACTTTAGGTAAGTTTCATGTATTTATTGTTTACAACATAGCCTATAAAGTTCATCAAGGGAAGCCCACAGGCACTAATCAAGCAGTGTTTCTTGGTAATGTCCAATGCAGTAGTAAAGTTGAGGAAAAACAGCATAAAGGGTTTTTGTTGTCCAGTCAAATATAATTTAGGCTGACTATTGAAAATGTGGCAGTGTTTTGTCTATCCATGAAGTAATATTTTCCTACGTATTGACCCAGAGCTTAGCTTGACACTACAAACTAAGGCTGGCTTCAAAGCCCTGCTTTTAGTTTTTAACAGCAAATCTTACTAGCCACTAAAGTGTGCAATATATTTTCATGATGATATTGTTAGGTATCATCTTAGTGGCCCACCGACCTCCACACCCAGCAAGAGGAAGAGGCGCCACTTGATCCCAGCTCCTGCCGTGTCCAGTATTGCAGGTTCACTTTCACCAGACCGGTCAGTATTATAAACAGTATTCTAGCTAGCTTGCTCCATTAACATATAGATTCTCAAGCAATATTTACACTATTTCACTACTGTTGTTTGTAGGGAGCATCATCAACAAGTGAACACTGAAGATGACACCCTGTTAGCTGCAGAAATGAGATGCTTGGAGGAAAGGCACAGATAATAAGTATCAACTTTGCCTTGTATTTGCTATCTGCTATATATTTTATCTCTCACAACGTTGTTATTTATATTTTTTGGTGTGTACGAGGTAGTTTTTATTTTATGTGCTTTGGCACTTACTCTCCACTTTTAGAATGACCTATCTGACATTGTACATTTCTGTTGTTTAGCCTACATGATATGAGTGTCCAGGAGGAACAGAACATGGACATGAACATCTAGGAGATCAATGATCTGAAGAACAGTGTGTAAGTTACATTGATCTTCTGTTGACTGTGGCTGATATTAACTATGATTTCATTCAGTGATTAAAAATTGTCTACTTGACAGTATTGACTGGACACATGAGGATCTTCAGGAGGTGTGTTTTGATTCTTCTGAAAGGGACAGCTCAGACGAGGACTTTGTCCCTGGTCTTTACATACGGTATGTTATTTATCACCACTTAGTGTTACATAACTAGTCGGTTAACGCAATCAGATCAGCATCATTCATGTTCCATATTAGGAGTAATGTAATTGTGTCAGTTGACACATAAAATCCACACAGGAATATTTAATAGGCTGTATCTTGCTTTATTAGCATTTGCATTGATTTCAGCACTGCATCATTGTTCTAAATGATTGTAAATAGGAGCATGACTTTTCTATATTATGTTTTGGATATTCATTGTCCGTACAGGTGCAAGGTGACCAGGATGCAGTGCCAGTCTCTCCCACCCTATGATGTCAATCACTCCACGGGGCACAGCAGTTGTTGTGGACTGGGTGAGTAACTGAAACTGTCAAATAAATTGGCTGAGTTTGCTCTGAAGCAGAAAACAGTATACTACATCTTTGCGTACACAGCTTCATATAATGTAGGTGATCCTATCCTAGACATGTATACATGGTATATGTCAGTCCCTAATGAAAACTACTAAAATGAGTAAAAGATTGTGCAATTCAAAATGAGAGGTCGATATAGATATGTTATATACATAATTACTTTGTTAATCAAAAAGGTGTTTTTGTTTTACTCTCTCCATTGCTTAGACCTGTGCCAGTGGTCATGTGATTTGGAGATGGAACTCACAACCTACCCTCAAGTTTGGGATGCAAGCTCGGGACTTCATGTTGGCTTGCAATATTCTCCTGTCTGGCAACAACTACTTGAAAATCACCCTCTTGTTCAAGTTTATGAACATGGGGGTGGTTGCTCAAAGATCGTTCTACGCCATCCATTAAGCATTAAGGAGTGCTGGACAGAGAAGAGGAAGGAAGTCATCAACAGTCTCAAAGACAAGGATGTGGTGGTTGTAGGTGAGACAGTGTTTGTTGTTGACATTTATAAAATCTCTTTGTCTTTACTGTACATTGATGTGTTAGTTCAAATTTCACGTATGACATTTTCATTCACCAATTTTCACTTTTATTTACAGCTGATGGGAGGATGGACAGTCCTGGCCACTGTGCACAGTTCTGTACATACACAGTCATGGAGAACGAGTCGAGGGACATAATTTCAGTTGTCAATGTTGACAAGGAACAAGGAATTCCGTCATAATGGAGAAGAAGGCATTTGTTGACACCATGACCCAAATCCTCACAGAGCTGAAGTTGGTTGAGGTGTGCACGGATGCTCATGCACAGATTTCAGCACTCATGGGTAAGTAGGCATTGCAATGTGTCAGTGTGATGATCTGTAAATGTCAGTAGCGAAAACTAAACAACCTCTGTTTTTCTCACCCAGACAAGGGACTATTCCCAGTTATACAGAGCCTTGGCATGGGTTGAAGAATCTTGCCAAAAAGATTTTTGCTGTATTACATTACATTACATGTCACAGAGAGCAGAACTTCTTGCAGAATTTTTATCTGTCAAAACTGTAATTGTTGTCATTTGTTTGTATCTACTCTATAGGCAGCACAGATCAAACGGCAGTCTGTCCTGCTTATTTGGCTACGAGACATCATAAATCATTTCTGGTGGGCATGTAATAAGGCTACGACCTTGGATGAATTCATGGTATGTTCAATATTTACACTTTAGTTTACTGATCGTAATTTCAGCTGAATAACCACAGTGTAATGTTATTGGTCTGAGTAAAATGCAGCTCTCACAGCATTATTTTTCATTTTAAAAAAACATTTATATTTTGTAATTTTTATCAGGAACTGTGGGTTGGACTACTCCACGATGTGGTGAACGAGCATCGCTGGGTGCTTGGAAAATACTGCCATGAGGCACTCGAGAACAGCTCCACCAAGGAGTGGCTTGAGAGAGGGTCAGTGGCTCATGAGGCTCTGACTGACACTGTCATGAACAAGCGGTGGTTGAAAACAGTACACAGGTACCTGACCTTCAGGTGAGTAAGACAGATAGCTTTGTGCATAAAAATGTGCCCACAACATAAAAATAAATGTCACCCACTCATAAACACACTTTGTGTTGCACAGAACAACTGCAGACCTGGAATCTTTCCAAAATCATGTCCTGATGTATGCCAGCGAATGCTTCTCCTTCACCTGTATATGACAGGTCTGGCGTTACAGAATGAATGAGGCGGACAGCACACAGATAAAATGTATTTCAACCTCTCAACTTTTTAGGGTGATTGTTGTCAAGGAATCACACTATTATAATCCGATTTTCTTTTTCTTATTATTATTAGTGGGCAAACTGGAAGCTTGCACACTTATGTTCTTCCTACTATTTGTGTGAGAGCTGCAAGCTCTCACACTCTTCCCACTATTTATTATTGTTGAAGCAACTGAACGGTTGCTAAGCAACACAATTTCCCAACCGCAAGCTAGCTTGCTAGGTCTGCAGTACACACTAGTTTGTTGCAATGTGCTTCACGGACGTTAATTTAGATTATTACTTAACACTTGTAAAGCGCAGTAATACATATAGTTAAACATCTGAATGATGTTATACTGTATATCCGCGTTAGTGGAATGCTTCTTGACCAATCAAATCGCTTGACTGGATCTAACTGTTGTATAATATTATTGGTCATACTTATTCTTCGTTATTATGTTCCTCCTTCATTGCAGATGCAGCAAACATATTATTATTCATCATACTTATTCTTCTTTATTATTATTATGTTCCTGCTGCATCTGCAATGCAGCAAACATATTATTCGTCATGCTTATTCTTTTTTATTATTATTATGTTCCTGCTGCATTGCAGATGCAGCAAACATATTATTATTATTCGTCATACTTATTCTTCTTTATGTTCCTGCTGCATTGCAGAAGCAGTGAACATATTATTATTCATCATACTTATTAGGGTGATTATGAAGATTATTAGGATTTTCTGGTGATTTAGGGTGATTGCTGTCAAGCAGAGTGCAAAACTCGCCAAGCTTGCACGATTATGTTCTTCCCAC
>OMLF01020268.1:4866-52458 GCA_900302615.1 Holocentrus rufus
CCCGCCCCTGTGATGTCTTCTTCTTTGGATTTCCTGTAGGTGAAGTTTCTTTGTCAGTTCAGCCTTTGCGGCAGAGAACTTTTTTTTTTTTTTTTTTCCAAGGAAAACCTGAGCAGAACAGCAAATGTGAAAGCTTTCATGAACTGAATACCTATTGCGTGATATCAGGCGGCGATAGTGTCAAAGCTGTCACTGATTTACACGAAAATGACAAGGATTATTACTTTAAAAATGAAAAAAGCATTACTACTGAAATACACGGAAGACATAGTTATCAGATGCACATTAAAGTGTGTCTCCATGTGTGTGTGTGTGTGTGTGTGTTCTATCAAAGCCGCAAGAGGAGGCTGTCACTGCTCTCCATAGACAAAACACAGAGCTGAATGAAACGTGAATTATAGTCATTACTCACCTCTCCTATGCCACTGATCAAAATGAGTTGATTTCAATGCAGCCTGCACAGCAGCAGCGGTGCCATATGCATGGTCTTCAGCAAATAATACCAACAGGATGTGTGAAAGATGTGCAAGAGGAGCCAATTTGATCTAACTTTCTTTTGATGAGCTTACGCTGCCTCGCAGGTTTCACATTGTCATTCGTCTCAGCCTGGACGGTCTTCCTCACTTCGCTATTCATAATATTGTCCAGTTGGTGAAATGCATGGTTTATCTGAGCTGCACAGAAGCCATACTGATTTTTAAATATAGGCCCGCTGTTATACCTGTGTATGCATTTATTTAAAGAGTTAAACTGGTCAAAATTAGCTTAAATCATTTTTTTATATGCTGTATCTTTTACCTGACTTGTGAGTTATGTGAAAATGTCTGAATTATGTAATTAGCAACCAAGATTAAGATATTATAGATATACATTAAGACATTTCCAGATTTTTCCATTCTTTTTCAGGTGTTTTCCCGCTGCTGTTCAGCAGTGAGTTGGCCCTCATATTATCTGTTTGTCACCATGCATCACGAGGAAGGCATATTCTCACATTATTGTTGTTTCTTGACATCTCTGTTGTGTGTGCTCTAAATTAAGGCACTTATGTATACATATGCAACATATATAATCCCACATGGATCAGGAATTTTCTTTCACACACCAGAGGGAGAGTTTTCTAATTTTCTTCCTACTTCTATTGTATCATTTCATCTGGTTCAGGATGTAATAGAGCAGGGAATCACTGACAATAGAGACGGAGAGCACCCAGCCGAGTGCAAGTGGCGGCATATCTGGATAACAGTAATGCCATCTAGTGGGCGCAGCAGGAACATTTATATGATTTGGATGGCAAAGAATTACCATGTAATGGTTCGTTTCCCTGCGAGCCTCCTATATTTAGCCATTACACACAGGAAATACCGCCTTACTGAGGGCTTTAGAGGAATGCCTTCTGTCACGGTCCTCTTATGAAAATATTATTTAGCTCAAAGCATAACAACAGCCCCTCTTAAGTTTTATTAAGTAATGTTTAACTTTAATTTCCTCTAGAATAGCTTATGTTTTTACAATATTTACAGAAGGAACATTCATTGACAAAAACACATTGCATACCTGAAAATATTTTTCATGGTTATATGATACATTTTTTCTTTACTGCTTCATGGTTATATAACTGGATTTGCAAAGAACAACTCCATCACTTTTAAAGCACTTAAAACTTTTCTCCTTGGTTCTCATGTTTGACATACTTGAGTGTTGTCCCTTTACATATGGCAGTTCTTCTGATTTAATGAAAAGACCAAATAAATAGATGGATTGTGCAATGTACCAATTAATATATACAATAAATCTCAGATGGCACTTTTATATAAGCTGTGAGGGAGGATATGAGATATTATAACATACAGTACATGTTATTTAACTATAAACAAACAATATGGCTTCCAAAAGAGTTGCTTTTGCAAGTAAAATTAAAGTCTCCTTAAAGTAGTGGGAAAATGCCCCTTAAGACCCAAAACATTTGTTCCCTCATCCAAAAACCACATACCACCTAAACTGAGCAAACTACCTTTACTGCTCTGTCATGAGTGATAGCAGACTGAGCCAATCAGAACACAGCACTGTGATTTGAATGTGGCATGTTGAAATTTTCATGTAGCATGCCCATCTGTTCACATAGCATGCGTCAGGAGCCTATAGGTCAACAGCACAGTTAGTAGAGATAGTGCTTATCCTAAGTTCACACTGCAAGCAACGCAATCAACAAGCCATCAGACGTCCACCATTTCCTGTAGAGCCGAGCGACCAGAGTCAATAAGGCTGAATCTGTCGCAATCTATAGGCCGCTAATCAGATTTGTGCTCTTCTATGTTTTCCTGCTGATATGGTTTAGTTTCATGAAAAATAATTCAGCCTGGCAAGTGCAAAATGGGTGAGAAGCTGATTCAAACCTTCCCTTTTAGGATAAAGCTGGGTTGCACAGGGTTAAAGTGTGAAAGTTAAATAGGCATGTTTTGATATTAAACACTGTTTATATATTTTTTAACTATGCAATAATGTATTTACAGCATGGTGTAAAACTGGGCTGTACATGTCCAAAAGCACCAGCGGCTATGTAAGATCTAAAGCATAGACGCCACAGTGAAATTACATCCTGTGCTTAAACTGTGAGGTCACTTTATTTCCTGTTAGTTCTGTCTTATTCTGTTCATTTTTAATTAATGGAACCTCATTAGTGCTTGCTTGTTAGCTATGGCAACTAATCAAAACAATGAAATGCTATGAAAAGTAATGCTAAAGCAGTAAAAATACAGGATTTGCCTATATTCAATGTTGTGTAGCTGCAGATGACTACAGATGCAATGGGAGCGTCTCACATGGTCTGATAGAGTGATATATCAACCAAGCTGTTTACAGTGTGAACGCAGCGTGTGTTAAGTGTCAAGACAGCTGTTTATATACAGTATATGCAGTGTAACCTCTTGGCCCGTTGCCTCTACTTTGGGTCCATGTCCACAAAAAGCCCAGTCCAGCCCGTCACACAGACTTCCTCCTCTTCCCGAAGACGTTGTTGATGAGCTTGGCCATGGACTTGGAGCCGCTGTACCGACGGCGGTCGGCCCGGTACTTGAGGTGCTCCATGACCTGCCGGATGAGCTGGGTGAACAGGTTGGCGATGTCCTGGTAGCTCTCAGCAGCCGAGACCTCCTGGAAGTGACAGTGGTTCTCCTGCGCCAGGCAGCGGCCCTCCTCCTCGCGGACCTGCCGGGCGTGACACAGGTCCTGCTTGTTGCCCACCAGACAGACCGGCACCTCCGTGTCCCTGCAGCACACAGACCAGTGCCTTTTGATCAGCGAGGACTTGTAGATTGAATTGAGAGGCTGAGCTCAGTGCACTCAGTCTTACAGGTACAGGCCTGGAAGATGTGGACACTGTCTAAGATTTAGGAATATTCATCATTCTATGTTAACCATCATACAGTCACTATATTTAGTCCTACTTATATGATGCTTGTCTCACTCATGTCGACTACAGCTTTTTTGTGTTTTCTTGTTCATCTGTTCAAAACCCAATACAATATCCAATGTTTACCTCCACAAAAGGAGGTGATTTGGCCCATCTGTTATCTGTTTGTCTGTTAGCTGGACAAATATGAATAGATTTGCAAGAAACCTTGTGGAAAGGTTGGTCCGTGGGGCAAGATGGAAGAGCTGATGAACTTTTCACATTGATTTTCATGGGGTTAACGAGACATGGAGGAAATTATAAACTTTTTAGTCGAAAAAAAAAACAGCATGTGGAACTGGCACATTTTGACAAATGCATAGAATTGGTCGACTATGAAGTATAAACTGCCCTCAGTGTCATCTAGCTCTATTTTTTCCTTATTGCTCAGATTACTTTTAGCTTTGTATCAGTGCAATCACTTTTTTACTTTAACATCTTTCACATGCTACTTTTAAAAGAAAGTCCTCGCATGTACAAAGTGATTTGGTTACTGAGTATAAAGGTGCTATTTTGAATGAGAAATTGAATTCCCTAATAAACTCAAGTGAGCCCAGGGACAGAACTTCACCATTATTTTCCGGTCCTTATCGCCATCATGAATCACTGATGTCTTGATCTAGACTCATACCTGCATACTTGTCACTGACTAAATAAATCTCTTCCCTCTACATTATCAGGGCGACTTGGCACATAACATGACAGGCAGCTTGATGGATGCGGTTGGCCCATTTCTTCCGCAGACCAAATCTACTGGATGTCTGCAGGCTTGAAGTGAATCCCTCACTCTTTATCATTAATCATTTATCACTTTTCGTTTGTCAGAGCCTGCCAGGACTCCCAGCATTCCTCACACGCAAGCCTGCATCAGGATTCCTGCTCAGTATCACAGAAACTGGGGCAAGGATCTGTTTTGCATTATTGTTTACAGCAGGCCTGGGTAAAGTAGTTGTAAATAATTCTCAGCATGCTGTCGCTGTCAGGTGAAAACATGATTATCTTCTTACAACTTCAACTGAAATTTCTTGTGGTCCTCTATGGTATGAGAGATAACCATCCCCATGTTTCTGAAACCTTTTCAAAGCCCAATGGTTAAACTGAAAAATGCATGGTCGTCAAGCTAAAAACAAGGCTGTTTTCACCCAACAGCACCAATTTGTTTTGGGGGTTTTCTGCATCAAGGCGCTTTGATGATATGCTAACTTTCCTACAAATTGCATTTCTGGCATTATCTAAACTTTCTTACTGCACAAATGGCGTGGTTGCATTGGGCAAGCCCCACCCATCTGGGGGGTTCCCTGGCCTCCGTCCACTGGCACATCATATTAAAATCCCCCAATAATCATGCTGCTTCTGACCCTTTGCAGTTGTCCATGCGTGCTTCTCGAATCTGCCGCAGGATGTTTTTGGCGTTTATGAAGGAGGTCCGGTCGCTGATGTTGTACACCACCACAAAACCGTCTGCCCAGTCCACCGGCTCCTCCAGTATGCACCTGGCCTCCGAGCTCTGCCAAGGACAAAACACGCTTTATTTTGGTATCACGGCAACAAGATGCAATCCAGATTCCACTGTATATGTATGGTTTGTTTTTACAAGGATAAAATACAACCACATAGAAATATTGGAATCGAGTGTCTATTGCACTTTTACTGTTTGCCAATTTCCAGGATTGAACTGGTGTATGTGGTGGTTAGGCGGCGTTGCTCAGTGGCATTTTAGCACTGGCCACTGTCAACACTCGGGATCAAACCAATGACTTACTGACTATTAGATTACTTCCCTACCAAACTTAAGATGAAACTTAATTCCCAAGAGAAAATTAGATTGCTGCAGCCGTAAAAATATATTCAGCACAGGAAAAACATGACAAGTAGAATATGAGCACGCAAAATGAATACCCAAGATGCAATAAAAACAGTACAAAAAATAGAAAAGTGTTGTGGGATAATAGAGACACTTTTAGAAGGACTGTACTGGGGGGAGGTAGGGGAAATCACAGTTTAGATAGATAGATAGATAGATAGATAGATAGATAGATAGATGGACAGATAGATAGATTGATAGAGACATAGATGTGTAACTTGCTGCCTGCCATACCAGCGTTTCTACTGGTTGCCTCTGTACATAGACATATTTTTACCTTTCATGCATGATTGTTAGGTTTAACAACTTAAACTCAACTAGCAGCAATTTTGATGCCATTTCCTCTATCATTACACAGTAATCATTCCACCTCATTCATAACCACGAATGTGTGACAGAGTTGAAGAATTAAAGTTGCTCCTCAGGATCAATTATCCAGCTAATTCCAGACCTATTTTTGCCGCAGTCCTCGGTGACCTGAGTGACATTAGTAGCACGTGTGGAGCCAGGAAAGGACTCAAGTTCAAGTGACCTTCAGTGGGAAAAACAGAAGAGGAAGGACAAGAGGCCCGAGCACATGTCTCAGCCCTCAGACGCCAAAGGCCTCGGCGCTGTAAAAAATCCACTTGTCCCTGCCTCATCGTCTCATTCTTTACAGACTCCTTAGATTCTTTATGCAGTCCAGGTCATAAAGCAGGGGAAGGCCATAGACTCACCGTAGCATTCCTTACGAGAGGGCAGGCTTACAGTGAGCTTAACCGAGAAAGACAATGACTGGTCCCTTTTCTGCTGCGCCTCGGGGTATTCTAATAAAACCAACTTTGTAGAAAAAGGCCTCTCAGGTCTTTGGTCTCGTGGAGGGAGAGGTGAGCAGGTTATATGGCTCTCTCTTTCAAAGGACCAACCATCGGCACACATTGCCTCAGGTTACTCTCATAAATCCCTTTGGATCCCCAACTTTAAGTGCAGTACAGATCGAACACGTGGCTGCCCAAGGCAAATATCTGACCAGAGTTCACTCCAGGTCACGGTCATGTAGCTTCTCCATCTTGACTGAAGTTGCATCGATGTTTCGCTGTTGTTATGTGACGACCTTGAATAAGATGACCTGAAAAATTCAAAGTGGTCAAGCTAAAAAAAAAGACAGCTTTTCTCCTGAACGCATTTTGCAGAATGGAAGTTTTCACTTGACTGAGATATTTTTTAGTTGCAGTGATAAAGGTAGGAACTTGGCTAAACTCTGAATGCTAACTGATGATGACCAGATGTTGTTCATATGGGTGGTTATGCTGTATTTTCTTGAAAAGACTATATTTTAATGTACACTGTGAATTCATATCATAAAAAATTGTATCTGTTTAAAAAATGTAATAACTCAATTCAGTCATTTGCTTTACCCACGCATCCCTTTTCAGAGTCACAGAGGCAATTGGGACTGGAGTCTATCCCAGCATGCATTAGGTGAAAGGCAGGGCAGACACCTTAGACAGGTCATCAGTCCATCACGGGGCTAACCCAGGCAGACAGACACTCACTCACATTCATATTCATATCTGTGGACAACATCCTTGGACTGTGGGAGGAAAATGGAGCAATCTAATTCCCGACTATATCTGAAACTTCTCCAGTGAAAAGCTGGGTAAATGAGGACAGGTTCACCCTCCACTATATCTATGTTTGGTGCATTATTTATATGTTGTACCTGAGAGCAGGGGTCGAAGACCTCCAGGTTCAACTGTCTGCCATCGATTGACAGTCTTTTATGGTACAGGGAATCTGCAACAAAGAGGGTGAAAAAACAGTAAAAAATAACATTCTTAAAATGTTTTATGTTTCTTTTTTTTATTGTCATTTAACATTGATTTACAGTTCTACAGCAGGGATGCTCAGGTAAAATGTATGCATCACTAAGAGGCGAAATGGCGTGCAGACATATCTAGATGGGATGTGACTCAACACTTAGCAATATCCAATGTCTCTGTGGGTAAACTTTCCAGGACCGACACCAAACCCTCAATGAACCAACAGCACCATTTTTGTCAAGTCTGGAAACACTCACTGGCGTTGGAGGCGTATTCACCGATGAAGCGCCTGGTCAGGAACCGCACAAGGACAGCTGGAGGAAACAGACAAAATGAAAAACAACAAAATGAATCATGGCTTCATTACGCTCTCATCCCTCGCAGGTGGCAGCGGTGGGAAAAATGACTCTCATTCCGTCCCGCAGGCACGGCGCGGGGAGCCAACAGACTCTGGGATTGGAAGGGTGAAACTGTAACCTCACACATGAAAGGGCTGCATGGTTTTGCTTGAAGGGATGGTGCGCATATTTGGCAAGCTAAATGGTGATATTTCTTCCCTCCTCTTCCCCTCCAGACTATAAGCAACACATTAGACCGACTGTGTGAGGCGATAGGGTTTTGGGCCCACAGACAATCAGTTTCAATTAAGGGCTGCGGTTTCGTCTCACAGCTTAACTGCTGAGCTCTGGAGGTTTGTGGCCCGACGGTACAATAATGATTATGGGCTTTTGGACAGTTACACAGTTACACACTTACAGAGACCACCAGACTTAGATACACACCCGGACATGGCAGAGTGGACGCAGAGACATGTGCACACACTCATAAATGCAGTCGGTCCAATATGTAGGAAGTTAAGACACACAGCAATTCACTTTTGGTCTCTGTCACACATAAATAGAAATATATCTGGGCAGCATTGAGCAAAGCAAAAAATGAAAAATGCAAAAAAAAAAAAAATTACAAAAAAATTACAGTTAAAATAAATGAATAAATAAATAAAAAGTATCCACACAAATGCAGGCACACTCACACTCACTTTTTCTCTTTTTTACATAAAAAAATGTATACACAAAAAGCAACGGCAGAAAAACATAAGAAGTGCACACATAAATACATACATAGACAGCCTCCGGAGGCTGTTGCATCTCCATGAGTAACAGCCCTGCCAGGCGGGGGAAATGGGGACGCCCCATTGTTTTATTAAGCACTTACACAGAGCAGAGCCAGCCGGTCTTAACCACCGCCGCAGAGACCCAATACTGATATGCAACAGGACACCGCACAGTCACGAGGCTCGTATAACTTCCCCCTCTGTGTTGTTTTAGGCAGCATTTTCACTTTTGGCTTCAAAATACAATCTGGACTTTATTTGACCATGCAGTATGGTTGTGTTGTGGAAGGTCTAGCATATAGATGGAGCTTTGGATAGATGGAGATTGGGTGTTTTTCATAGATTACAAAACAAAAACAAAGAGTAATTATGACAAACTGTCATTGTTAACATCAAAGCCTTGACCAATACAAAGGGAAAATGATGTCTTCAATCCATTAAGCCAGTGGTGGGGCATTAGTGTTTCAGTCATTTGCGGCAATTAGAGATTTGGCCGTGCAGACTAAGTTTAATTGTGTAAAATAATTTGTAAGCTTGGCATATCGTGAACACCACAGCTACTGGAATCTCCCCAGAAGGTAAAGTGCCAACAATGATGGATCAACATAGACATATTTTCCATTCTCCAACCCTGAAATCAGTTTCATAACTGGCAGATTGGGGTTTTTAGTTATACAAACATTTCTCAAAGGTACAGCTGCTGTGGAGGCAGAAGTAATCTCATTGAGTTAAACCTTAATAGTGTTTGTTTTTTGCATGTATGAGTCAGCATACAGAGCCAGAGCATGTCTAACAAAGTAGGCTGTAAACCCTAGTGGAGACGTGAAGCAGAATTTGTACAATCAAACAAACAAGTGCTTGGCTACTGGCCTTGACGCAGAGATAAGATGTAGCAGGGAGTGAAAGAGAGACTGCAGCAAAAGTTCTGATTGGCTACTTCTAAAAAAGATGATACTGTAAGGTAAAATGTGCAAAGGTCAGACTAAGATCAGCACTGTCACACAGGTCATCCTAGTTATACAGTCCCTCTAGGATTTTGCAGTTTCGTTATTTATAATTTGCAAGATCCTGCAATTTTGTTCAATTACTGCCATATCCCTGCACAATACGGTTGTTATCACTTAGGATGCACTTTTCAATGCTGTCTTTTTTTTCAGTTGTTTTTGAATGGTCTGAATGGCACATGCCAAGAGAGAACATACGTTTTGCATTGTTTTGAAGTTGCATATTGACGTTCTTCGACATTAATGAGCTTTAATGAAGCTGTTTGGTTTTATGATGAGGTTGTGTGCACTTTTTATTTTACATAGTTACCAAAAACCTTTGTGAAATCTGGATGGACTGATTACTAGGCGGTTACGATTAAGTACTTAACAGCGAATGAGTAAATAACCATGAGGGGTGATAAATTAATGCTCATATAAATGGCAAATGGTGATCATTAAAAGTGATCATTAAATGGTTATTCTGTTCCAAGAGGTAATATGATCATTCTTCGTGCCAACTGAAAAACTGCAGGTTAGCTAGTTGGCTGACTTTCCAAGTTCAAATTAGCCATATTAGTCCATATTGCCTGCTGGCATTCCAAGTTCGAACAAGCTGTCTTAGCAAATACCTGTCCAGGTAGGCTGGTTAGCTAGCTTGCGAGTGTTCCAAGCACCGGTATTCTGAATTAATAAAATTTGAATGAAAGAGGTTTGTTATTTATTTATGTTTTCAAAAAAAAGCTGGACTTGCCAGCTAGCTTTCCGAAACAAGACCACCTCTGTCACTGGGAACATTTTGATGAACTAACTCCAATGTCCGCCCCAACAGATGCAAAAGTAACAATGTCTGCTAACTGTCTCTCAACACAAATGTGATGTGAAGAAAATCAATGCTGTGCACCTCTAAATTTCAACTTTCCTTTGAAAGAACGGTAGGGATATTGAAACATAGAGTGGAATGATATGGAAATAAGGAATTACCAGTTAGGATGCAGCTTATGGTTAAGTATGTGATGTTATGTTATATTTCATTCCAAGTGTGTATAAGAGGGCTGATTGGAAGGTTGCCAGTTCAAATCCCTGGAGCTTGCAGAAAAATCTGTGCAGGGAAAGTTAATGAGGAACACTTTGCTTTGACTCACAGCTACTGCCAAATTGTAGTTGAACAGGGTGTTTAACCCCCAACTCTAGAGAGCCATTACATACATTCAGTCAACTTTCTCTGGATATATAAAGGACAAACTAATTTCTCCACATGTAATATCATTACATACTGTATGTAGGACTGGAGAATAAGTGAAACATATTAGCCTAAGTTAATTAATATATTAGCCTCTTCAGTAAGTGTTCTCTTTCCAGTTCAGTGTATATTTAGACCACAAATTAATGTAAAAGAGTGAATACATCAGGGAGTAAAGCAGAGCAGGACTTTCTTTTCCCTTTCCGTAACACCTGGGACCTCAGCGCACAGTTCACTGCTTGATGATGGGATCGCTTGGTGGTGACAGTCTCTAATAAGTCTACATCTTCCCAAAATATGTGAGAGGACAGGATTGTAACATACCCAGACCAGTGGTACAGATACTATTTTTGTGAAAAAAAAAATTAAAAAGACTTTTTGTTTTAATCTACCTGAAGCCTCAGAAGGGAGGAGGTTGCCACATAAAGACAAACTGATAGTCAGGTTGAATGTAAAATATAGAAAAAAAGTACTAAATTGATTTTCAGGTAGCCTAGCCTCAATTTTCTTGCACTCAAACAATTGTCCTAATTGACAAACCCTGCCTGTCTGGTTTATAACAACCTTTGACAATTATTTACAGAAGGAATCAGGTGTGATATTTCCAAATCTTCATCCTCTCAGCTTCCACTACACCACTGCAATTGCAAGACACAATATATGTATTTTACCATATTTGAACACCAGATGTAGTATAGGAAATTTACTAGCAGTTTACTATATTCAGACACGAGTTGTCACTTTTATTAGTACTCAAACAAAAATAAAGGAGCACTCTGAAACTGTTGGATGCTGTTTCAATATATGGAGAAATTTCCAAACTTTGCATTAATATACAAAACAATGGCCATATCTACTTTTGCAAACTCATAGCATTGTGGCACTTTCTACATGCTTTCATCTACATTTTAGAGACACCAAATTATGGACAGCAGGTGTGTACATGTCTTTTTTTTTTTTTTTTTCCCCGAAATGAACACATAACTGTCACTAGCCGCTCACCTGATTTCCCGGCCCCCTCGCTCCCCAGCAGGGCCAGCTTGATGTCGTTCATGCCTGGGCTCTGTCAGGTCCTCACCTGGCACTCTCTGGCTCTGTGTCGTGTCTGGTTTCTGGCTTGTAGCGTCAGCACACTAAATGCTCCTTAAGGTCCGGACAGCGGCAGGATGGAAATACAGGACTGCCCCCTCTTCTCCTTCAAAGGGTTGCTTCACTTTTTAAAGCCAGAGGGAGAGAAGAGGGGGGAAAACAAACGCCCCCTCCTCTCACTCTTTCTTTCTTTCCTTCTCTGAGTGGCAAGTGCTCTCTCTCCCTCTCTCTCTCTCTCTCTCACTCACTCTCCCCTCTCTTTCCCCTTTGGATTTTCTCTCTCTCTTCTCTAAATCCCTCCATTTTCACTCTCCTACACCTAACGTATCTCTCTCCCATCTTTGTTCTCTCAATCCTCATTTAATTCTTCCTTCCTCATGTGCCTATATATCTTGCTTCTCTGTCTATTCCCCCTCCTACTGAGAGGTAACTTAAAGGTCACTGGCTGATTATCTACTGCTGTTTCTTTTCTGAAACTGTAGCCAGAGCCTTCGCTGCCATCTATGGCCATTTGTATTATTTTTCATAGAGTACTGTTGCTTCTTGTCTTGGTTAAAATCAATAGCCTAGCATCTCTGTTTCCTCAGGTGCTGCTGTCATTGTGGGCCTCAGGGCGATAAAATCTGACAACCTCCTGCTGGGGCCAATATTAATAATATACTGGCCTTGTGGAAAGTCGTTTTCAACTTTCGGTAACTTACATAGCAACTTTATTAAGCGTAGAGTGACGACCGGGCAGGCTGGAGCGATATGGTTTTGGCAATTCTTTGAAAGGAGTGTAATAACACAGCAAAGCAATACCACGAGAGGGTCTGCACTAAAAACACTGATCACAGCATCAGTCATACTCTGACATCAAACTGAATCAATTCGGATGAGCCATCCATCTCCTTCAGCTCCAGCCACCACACAAAATGTGGCGCATGCAAACCAATAAATCATCCAGCAGTAGCCTCAATCTCACAAAAAAAAAAAAGTAAGGCCAGCCAAAAAAACTAATATTCTTTAGACTAAAACCAGATTTTGTTCCCTGATCCTCTCTTGGTCTTGTTCTGGGCATTTTGGCCTCAGACTTATTTCATCCTCTATCTGTTTGCATGCAAGTCAGTGACCCTCCTCCAAGACAAAAGCCTCAAAAACCTTCCCTCGCCTGAGAGACTGCTGTCATGACTTGGCTACATTCGTCTTGGTTTTACACAGTTACACAAAAACAATTAGGATAACATATAAAGCCCCAATGTGGGATTATTTTGACCATCTAAATTCTGAGTCCCTTCCCATCGTTTCGTTAGAACTATAATGGTTAGAGAAAATAACATTTTAGCAATCCTCTTAGCCCGCTGTAACTCGAAACTCTGCTCAGCTCTGCTCCGATCTCTTCAACATTTAAACACGGCTTTAACAATTTCAAAACGCATTAAACTTGTATTCCATGTGTTAGCCATTCGTTCAGGAACCCCATCCATCAATCTGAGTGTGAAAAAATGTTTCTAAGCCCCCCTTTGGGAGGTGAGGCAACTCCTTTGTTGTTGATGTTAGGATCGTAGATTAGGTCTTTAAATGTCATAAAACAATAGCCGTAATGATGAAATGAAAATAGCCTGACCACATGATGTGAGGGCCTAAGCTATCCATAATGCATGGCATGCTGATGGATGGAGCATTTGAAATGTTTACCAAATTATGCTCTTTCCTTTCAATGATGTTTAGACATCTTATAGCCTGCAAATCAGCTTGCATGAGTAACAATAATTGGTACCAGACAGCTTTCGATTTGGGGGGGTTCAGTTGAGGACTGAAATCACCAACACTTTCAGCCTTTGCTTGGCTCATAATGTGGAATGCAGGAGAATACCATGAAATACAAAGATTAATATTGCACATTGTAAAAGATGTTTGAGTTACTACCCTAATCATACCTAATCCCAAACCATTAAAATCACTTCGATCAGCCTTGAATGCTGAAACATTTGATCTTGATGACCTAAATCAGCTGCACGGGCTTTGGATCTGAAAAACAATATGCTCCATCAATGAAAAAGCAAAATAAATCACGTTTAAAGGCTGAACCGGGAATTGTTTTTCCCCCCCTGCCTCTCATCTTCAAACCTCATAATCTCCTCAATGGGCATTCCTGCTCTGATCAGAATTAAATTCCTGTGTTTCAGTTCCAAGGTGAGCGCACAGTGTAAGGCCCAGCCATCCATGGCCACATAAGACTTTTAATCAGGCAGAGAGGGAAAAAAAAAAAAGACTGAGCGCATTTCTCCTGAACTGATCAACACGTGACGGTGGAACGTTTTCACATGGGGCGACGTCATGTGCCCGCAAAACTACACACACAAAGCAAAACAGCATTTCTAATAGCCTGACATACACACACACACACACGCACACACACGCACACACACACACACACACACACACACACAGTCTCAAACTCATCAAATCAACAATAAAAGGCCCTTTAGACCTTTCAGCACCTAGAAAGGCCTCATCAAGGGGCACCATATAGCACATCAGCAACATCATTACATAATGTCTGTGCTGCAGGAATCTGTCTGTGAGGGAGACGCCATGGTATTCTGTTTATTCTGTGAAATATGATCATTTACCATATATGACATGGGAAAAACCTATGCTTCCACGCACTGGATATTCCCACAGGCCTATTAGCCAAACAGGTGATGCCATAAAAATGTTTAGCTTATCGTATGTTATTGAAATTAGGATCTTTCTCAAGTTGTTATTCCCAGAAGTAGTGTTCAGTTCAGCTCAGTTCAGTTTATCTTTGCCTATCTTAACTTAGTTTAGGTTATCTTAGATTAGCTCTGCTTAGTTTACTTTCACTTAGCTTATCCTATCTCTGCTTAGGCCTACCATATTTTAGTTTAGTTTATTCAGTTACATCTAGCTTACCTCTGTTTAGTTTAGTTAATTTAATTAATTAATTTAGTTAATTTAATTAATTTAGTTAAGTTAATTAAGTTTAGTTTAATTTAGTTTAGTTTGGGCAAGTAGTTTTGCTCATCTTAGCTTAGCTTAGCTTATGCTAGCTCTGCTTCACTATATATTTTAGTAAATTTAGTTTAGTTTTGTGGCACAGTAATGAAAAAAAAAACAAAGGAAAATATAAGCAAAAAATAAGTACAAATAAAAAGACGACCATTGAAGGCAACTGAACTGAACTGGATAATAAAGTCTAAACGTCAAACATAATGGAAAATGTGAACAGCAGATGCATAAAATGTCAGGAATAATTACCTCTACTTTTGGCCTTGCCCATTATATAATTACTTTAAATTTAAAGGTGCTGTGTTGCATTATGATATCAACAATTCATTGCTATGACATTAGTACAAGTTATGTAAACATACAAGACCTTTCCATCAGTGATGCCAGTCTTCATCACTGAGAAGATTGGCAGCCTGTACTCAGCCTCTAAAATGCAGTTTGCATTTTGTACACCGCAATGTTCCAGCAAAAGCCGAGCTAAAGCTGCTCCGCAGTTTCTGGCAATGGCACATCATAAAAGGATTGAAATGCGGATAAAAAAAATAACTTCCAACACGTTAATCCTCCTCAAGCCAAAGAAAAAACTTTGACTAAGGAAGGTGGGGATGGAGAATGATAAATTTGTGTTGATGGGTAATGACATTTATGGGAATTGTCTTCATTTTGTGGAGCATTCACAATAACAACACCATCGGCTGGAAGTAAACGCAACAAATCATGTTGACTGTGGTTTTATTTATTAATTACTCAAAGGAATCAATTAATATGACAATGATATATCAGTGTTTAAAAATAGTGCATGTAAATTTGGACTGCCGATGTGGGTCATGTTTATCCTTCCCTTGTCAGATGTACATGTGTACTGTTCAATTGTGGTCATGCCCTGAGAAATTCAAATAAACATCTTGAACACACTGTTGTACTGCAGAAATGAAAGATGAAAGAGAGCTGAACACACACAGAGACCCTCAGTGTCAAGGGCACGGCCTAGATTGATGAAGTGCAGAGATAGTGGCCGTCTGCCTGATGACACTGTATGACAACACTCGTTCTTGTTCTCATGGCGTAACGCCCCCGCCAACAGTGTGTCTCTCCTCTTTCCCCCGGCTTCATTCCCAAATTTGGCCATCAGAAGAGACATTTCGTCATCTTTCCATAGTTGAGACGTTGAAATTGTGAAGTGAAACAACAGATGAGTGATGGATTGTCTTTTGGCGTGTTCTGTTTTGAGGTTTGCACAGTTCCCCTGTTCCTAAAAACATACAAATCTATGTCCTGGGCACAAGAACATTCTTCAGTTGAAAACAAAGATGATGTCCAACAGTATCTTGTCTTGAAAAAACATTTTTGCGTTAGATACCAGAGCTTTTAGGGTGAATTATAGACACAAATAAGGCAAAATACCTCTTTACAGTATCAACCGCCCTTCCCCGTGCCATCAATTTTGGAGATGAGATTGAAGCGTGTTCTATATCTTTCCAGGAGGGTATAACAACCCATCAGGCCTGCTCACAACACTGTCCAAGACAAACATCGTGCACTCGCTCCACTCCCAGACACAATAACTCAAGAAAGAATGTTTTAATGCAAGATCTAATCAAGGCTTAAAGCAAGGAAATGAGTCTGAATGACCCCAAACGGCACAAAGCGCGTCAGCAAATCTTCCGGGACAGTTTGTTGGAGACGGTACGCATCCTGCAACCGCTCCAACATGATGAGACTCGTCTGTGTTGAATAAAAATATCAGGTGGCTAATCATGGGTAATGTGTGCTCTTGAGTTTGGTCTAAACATTGGACGGAGGTCTTATCTCACAGAAGAGGTCCTCTATAGCAGCAGGAATGCCGAGAGGGATGCTGGCCTTTTCCTCCCGTTGTGTGTACTGGTGATTCATTCACCCAACATCAGACAGACAGAGTGAGGGGAGCCGGGGGGCTTTTGATGTTCTTAAATGAAACATCTGCACATTAAAACAAAGTGAGAGAGAGAAAGAGAGAAGGAGATCAAGGGAAGAAAGAGAGAGAAGGAGACAGAGTGAAGAAAGGCAGGAAAAGAAAGAAAGAGAGCAGACATGTGGCTGAGGTTTACTGGACTGAATAAAGAGGATAGAAGAGACACAAGCGGGGAAGAAGCCTCCCTTTGATAACATCTCACGCTCAATTTCCCCCGTTTTAACTGAACATTAGCCACAGGGCTGCTGGCCCTTAAAAGCACCCTCTCATCTTCCTCTGTAGGTCTTCATTCACCAGCTGACAAATTTGGATCTCTGTGAATATATACACAGATCAAAGACGCTATATAGTGTTTATGGCTATAGCCTAAGAGTGGGTTTTATAAGCGGTTGCACCAGATCTTGCCCATTGAAAAGTTTGAAAGGTTCATGAGGTAAAAGCAGTCCTAGTGCAACATTCTTGACAGATTACAGGATGAGAGCATTTTGGAGTATATGAAAGAATGAGCTTTCAACAAAGAGCAAAATCAATTATTTAAAACCAAAAACAAACAAGGCGAAGTCTAGTCTAAAGCGGTCCATCGTCGCTTTCTCTTGTTTGACAAATTATCCTGCTCTGAAACTTGGAAGAACAAAAAGTCCAGAAACACTCGAAAAGAAACTAATGTTAAAGAGAAAAGCCCATCTTGACCGTAAACCGCAATCAAAAATTGACAGCAACCATACACAGCAAGCAGACCACCAAGAACTGGAACACGGTCCAGTAGAAACAAAGCCTGTCAAATCTGGTAAACTTATCCGTATTTGCCTTCAGACAGCACAGATTTGTAAGCAGAGTTTTTTTGAGGTAATTCCAAAGGGAACATGAGACAAATGCAAATCCCCACAACACTTTAAACATACAGTCTAAAATTAATCTGACACTCTACATTATAGTTATAATAATAAGAGCCACTCTCATTTTACCCAGGATGGTTACAAAGTGTTAGAAAGTAAAAGGAATAAAACAGATATCAACAAACAATCGGCTATAATTAATTAATACAATTACCACTGACTTGTTAACCACCCATAGCTTGTTAAGAATGACTTGGCAAACACTTAACCACCCATAGCTTGTTAAGGATGACTGGGCAAAAACTCAAACAAATTAACAGTGCAGCTACACATTAAAGAGAGCACAGTCCACTGATAAACTAAACTGACAATGTATGCTGAAATACAGTCTCTAAAAGCTTGTTTAATCAGAATGTGTTTCTTGGTACTTCTTCAATCCACCATAACTCAAAATGCAGGTTTTATTTATTTGAGTGTTAACAATATGAATGTAAGCAAAGCATTTTACAGTCTTACACTTAAAATTCAAGTTTGGCTATAACACAGTAGATTTCAGAGTGATCAATATGTAATCAAAGCAAATGTAGTTGTGACAGTCAACAGGTCAACAGGTGGGACCACATCATCCACAAGACCCTGTATTGTTATGGTTGTAATGTGTACAATTAGTTATTGATAGAGGGTCGAGGTTTAAAAATACCAGAAGTATCCTTTAAGCTATGTGCTATCATGTGTGTTTGTAATGACTTCTAAGGTACTAGATTTAATACCTTCATTAGTGAGTTATCAACGACTGACAAGTGATTCAAGCTTTTTACATTTACTCCTATATCCAAGAGCTAGACAGTGTTTGATTGACAGTTCATCTCTGAGATGTACAGTGAAAAAACACCACATTAAAAGGTGCACTATGCAAAATGACTGAGGACTTACTGAAGTGAGGATCATGTAGACTCAACTGGCATAAAAGCAAGCAATCTATAACAATGAAAAGAACCAATGATAAGAACCATCCAGATGGTACCTAGATTCGTCAATTGAACCTAAATGGTCCTCACTTCAATTGACCCTCCTCAATTTTGTGTAGTGCACCTTTAACATTTTCCAACAAGGATGCTGCCACAGTTAGAAAAGACAGGGATCTCACAGACTACCGTATTAAGTGTCATTTAAGGTTCCTGTTTGTATCCATTACTTTTGGTCATGAGTGGATCCTCTTGTAAAATTTGTTGTCACCAAGTCCCTGTCCTCAGAGAACCCTTTTAAGGTATACAGACTGATGTGAAGCATTTGAGTCATCACAATGTTTTAATTACATTCCTGTGGGTGATGGCACTCTGCTGTATCCAAGTGATAGCTGTAAGAAAACATTACTAGGCTTGTGATTGTGAGATACTTGGCAGATTCTTGTGTGCTCCCGCAGAGATTTTACCGTCCAGACAAGACAATGGGGCTTTCATCAGCACCCCGCAGGTGGCCAGTAAGAAAGACTATTCTACTGGAGCAACTGTATGCTTTACAAGAGCATACTGGCATCATTAAGAGTTACAGCCCATTTACTACTATCTAGTTTGCATCTCCCCAAATCTCAACAGTGTCAAACCCAGTCTTGAAATGAACTGTTGCACGAACTAACAAAGAGCCCTACATCAGACATGACTGTGACAAAAAAGTATGGAAGGCGGCATGTTTTGGTGGGATTAATTCCCAGCAGAGTCTTTTGTCTGTTCCTGAGGGTGTCGGATGATTGACAGTAAGCAGAGCATAACATAAACACAAAAGATGGTAGCGATTGGTGGAAGGTTCTGTCCACTTTCTGCCTTTGGGCACACACTGCATCCAGGCTCGCTTATCCAAGCAACGAGTCTGAAATATTCCCTTGTCCAGTGGGAGGTCTCTGTATGTGATTGTCTCTATTTGGACACACATAAGTTTTCATGTTTACTGTGATGTATTAGCCTATCTAGCTATGTCAAAGTTGTTTTTCCTACTGTACAAATATGAATGACAACAAATGTGAGGAAACTAAGCCCTGCTATCTCCAACTGTGCTGACTGTGTTTTGGAAAAAAGAGAAGGAGAGGATCAACCTAGATTATTGGCACAAACTTAAAATCACTGGCATTCTATTCTAAAAGTCTCACAGCAACCAGCTTACATGCAGTTCCAGCATGCAACCTAGAGGCAAGCACGCCCCCTGGTGGAATAAAGTTGCAACAGTGACTAGGACTGGGCGGTGAGACTGAAGAAGCAGCAGCACCAATGCAAACAAGATGGCATCGTGAAACTGCTGTCTTTTATCAGAATTACCTTTCTGCATTGCTATTATTCTTTCTCTTAACACATCATTGCATGATCATTCCAGGATCACAGGAATATTTTCAGTGTGCTGTGACCCTCATCCTTGACCTACTTAGTATTGGTTGCATGTAATGCTGGAGATCTAGTTTTGCTGCCATTGCACTCATTGTGATTAGAACTTTTTCACGGCAGCCATTTTTGACAGGAAATAGAAGGTAAACGCAAGTGTTACTAATGACATTAATCAAGGTTCTGTTCCGTTAAAGTGTAGCAGAGTCTTTCCAGTGAGCCAGCGTGATCCTGGCTCTGTTAGACCTTAATGGAACAGAACCTTCATTAATTATTAGTAACATCCGTGTTTACCCTATTATTCTTGAACATCAGCATTCACTGAATGCATAAGTGAATTACCAAAAAAAAATGTAATAAAAAATGTAAAAGATGCAAAAGTAATTTCATCTCACATGAAATCTTTTTTTTATTCCATTTATATTATGTTTCAGGAATTGCTTGGTGAAACACCAGTGGGTTGACAAATTAGAATAAACCAATTTGCAGCTTGGAAAGCAAAACTCCTTATGCATCCTATCCTCATACTCTCCACCTTTCTATAGTCCTTTTTCGCAGCAACCGCTTTTACATTAAATAGTAGGGTAAACACAGGTGTTACTAATGACATTCATTAAGATTCTGTTCCATTTAAGTCTACCAGAGCCAGGTTACTGCTATTGTTTGTGCTGGCTCGCTGGAAAGACTCCGCTACACTTAAATGGAACAGAACCTTCATTAATGTCATTAGTAACACCTGTGTTTACCTTAAAGGGTCTATAAACAGTCCAGTTCATCATCCTGTGAAACAGGCAGGAGCAGAGCAGTGACATAGCTGCTGACAGACAGCAGCTCGAGACCCAAAATGCATTTTGTATTTTGTGCAAACACAAAATACAAAATAAATAAATATATGAGGAATAGAACATCCTGTTTAATATTAGAGTTCATATTTGTCAGAGTTGTTTACTCATGTTCCATTCTGTTAAATAACCAACGGAAATGTTTAATCTTTTGACCTCGCAAAGGAAACATGACACAGGTTGCCCAATTTGGAGTTATGCTAACAATGAACTCTACCTTTCAGAAAGTAAAAATCACATGATTCATTTACTTACAATTGGAAGTTTTCATTCCAAAATACTATGTCCATCCATCCATATCCATTTTGTAAAAATGTTCCTATCTTAAATTCATCAAGATATATTTAAAGGACACAGATGGTCTCATTCAACCAACATTTAGTTGGAAGATTCCCAACTTTTAAATATGCTTTCATTTCATGCCAGCAATCATTTTGCAAAAGTTGGATTCTGTGTTTTTCAAATGGACGATATGTAATTTAGAAATGAAACACTTCAATTGTACCCGTCTTCCATGAATTTGATGATAAATTATACATGATAAATTAAACACTACTTTATTCTGATGCTAAAATACACAAGTCTGTATATATTGTCAATCAGTCACAGGAAATATTTTTTCCCTTTAAATACATATCTCTTCTTCCTGTAGTTTTCCCTCCTCCTCCTGTTGAGCCACTGCAGGCGTGCTCTGTCCATCCTGTCCTGGCTGGCTGTTGGGAACGTCCGCTCAGGGAAAACCTCCTTCAGTTTGCTCAGGAAAAACACCTCCAGGTTCTGACCAGCCTGGGCCATTTCTGAGTCCGGCTGCAGAGCAGTGGGAGAGGCACATAAAAAAATTTAATTAATTAATCCAGGGAAGATTCACATGCAAAGTCCTAATCCCCTCACATATGTACACACATTCATATCTGGGAACTGACCAGTACAACTACACTCCTCTTTAGTGGGGCAAACTGGGAGTTGAGTGCCCTGCAACCCCCTCACTACCTGGCAGTCCCATAGATGTTCCAAGCCTTACCAAGACTCATAAGTGTCTCTAACTCCATATATTATCATTATTATTATTTTTAGAAGTGACAGTAATTGTAGTAGTAGTAGTAGTAGTAGCAGTAGTAAAAGTAGGGGTATAAACATTACTGTTATTGGTACCCCACATATTATTTACCTGCATGTTTCACTGAATGTAGTTCCTACTCCCTCTTGTGTTTGGTCAAATGATCAGGAACAGAAATGTGTAATTTACTGCCATTGTCCAAACTTTCATGTACTAATTTCACTGTGTCATGTGACAAACCCCATGCATGCATCCCCCATGACTGATGCAGGCCAATCAGCCACAAGATGCATCAGCAAAATCAAGGCTGTCGTGTGGCAGCTGTGACCCTCCAAAGTTGGAAATATTTACCTTTAATTACAGTATGCTATCATGCCAATTGCCAGTTGTTGTTATTTTTTTAATATGCCACAGTACTTGGTTGAAATGCATCATCCCACCAGGTTTCATCAAAGTTGCACCAGTACTATCTCAGATTGTATATTTGAGGTTGTATATATGACGTAGCACTAATCAGTGCAATAGGAAAAGCTATCTGAGTGTGTGTCTGTGTGTGTGTGTGTGTCTATGTATAGCAAGTTTCGTGTCAGTTGTTGTGAGAGTTACAGCCTTTCAAAGTTAGAAAATTTGACCTATAATTACAGCATCCCCTCGGGCCAATTAGTGTTTTTGATTCCCAGAACTCGTTCCAAATTCCATCATTCCTCCATATTTCATCAAAATCATCACCTCAGATTTATTTTTGTCAGACCCCTGGTCTCCCATGCAATGAAATCAAGCTACACAACACTAAAAGTATTTGCAAATTGTGTTGGGCCCTGTTTGCTTCCACATGTGGAACTGATTCCCATGGGCTATGATGAGAAAAGTAATCAAATTAAATGGGTAATTAGATGAAACCACGAAACCCGCTCGGCAATCTCAAATTCGATCGTCCTCATGACAACTTACATAGTTGAACGTGGCGCAGTTCTTGAACATGAGCAGGACGTCGTCCACAAACTGCTCGGCGGTGAAGTAGTGAAGGGTGTTGCTCTTGTCCAGTTTCCTCCGGATCACTGACAAGTCGATGGGCCTCTTAATGATCTGGTAGTAGTTACGAGCCTGGAGCACATTCACACAGATACTGTCACCATTATAGCTCAGAGTGTCATCATCTTTACATCACTCACTTTTTGTTATGATAATGGAATGGGACATTTCATACATGAGTCAGTGTGTTTTTCTGTATTTCTGCTCTGGGGAGCTCTAAATGAAGCCAGCAGTATAAGTCATTCATTTATTATCGCTGATGGCTTCTTAATATATTTGTTTTGTTCTCCCTGTTTTACAGCGCATTAGCATTTTTTTTTAGAAAGTGCTGGTAGCTAGTTATTATGACATATTTGTAATGCAATGCAGTGCAATGTTCTATTTTTAAACTTCATTCAGTGAGTCATTATTTTATTGGATTTCTGTAATGTGAAGCACTTTCATCTGCCTTCAACAGAAAACCTGCTGCACGGACCAGGGGGCTGACGGGCTCGTGGAACGGAGCGCTGAGCTTGTGGCAGGACAGCAGCAGGGTCAGCTTCTCACACCGCTGCAGAGGGAAACACATACACACATGGATACAGTCACTGAGCTGACGCATGAACCCAGATTGTTTTCTCATTTTCCCATTCGCTGATGTCATGGCAGTCCACTGCTGCAGGAGGAAATCCATATAACTGCATTTTTGGTGTTTTCATTTTTATAACTAGAACTTAAAGTTGGCATATGCAGTATATACATTCAATTCAGTTCAATTCATTTATACACTGAATGGTTTTCATGACGCTTGGTCCACCAGAGCCTGTTACAAAACCCATTCTGTAATTTCAAATGTGCATGTGTCAGTGAAGACATGCACATTCCTTTCTTTCTTTCAGAAAATGTTGTTATCGTGGATATGTTGGATAACAGTCATAGAGCAGCACAGAAACCTAATCTTGTCGTGTCTCACAGAACTCACCCTCTGGTCCTGATTGGACAGTGTGTACGGAGCTTTGACCCCCCCACAGGAGTGCAGGTTTTCACAGTCATAGGCCTCCACAGGCTCCTGGTCAGTTCTGCACAATGTACACAGCCAGTCACCCCTGTTGGAAACACATGGCCTCTGTTATTTTACAGTTTTGAAACTAAAAGGTACATTTTCAATTTCTAAAAAAAATGTTTTCTTCTTTTTTTAACCTCTATTCAAAGCCGCATCAAGCAACCTTTCTGTCAAAATCACAAACTGTAACTTCAATAGGGAAAAGCATCCCATGCCTGAACCCATGTAGGTTTAACCTATTTTTTCCCAAATGAAATTCTGGTCTTGGACATGGACACTGGCAAGAAGCTGTCTCCTAAACAGCAGTGAGCAGGAGAGAGAAAGCTGTTTTCTCAGCTGTAATGGTTGAACAAGCTACCAAGCAACTTTTTTTCTATCAATCTCATGCCTAACAGCCATTACGAAAAGTAATTTCATGGTGGTTTGTGTGATTTCTGGGTAATGAAATCCTTAAATCTTGCAAAAATTCAAATAGTTACATCTCACAGCCATTTAGAGCCACCAATGTGCAAAGTTGCCTGGTGCAGCTTAACCTGGCCCTACCAATGAGGTTAAAAAACTCTCTGTCAAAGGAGACCATGCATCACATACTTACAGTGGGAAGCTTGTGAGAGGAGGTATGTGGCAGGGCAGGTGGTAAACTTTAGGGCAGCGATCGCAGCAGAGCAGCTCTCCTCCGTTCAGACACACAGCACAGAAATCCTCACTCTCCATCTCCTCAGTCGCGGCCCCGGGTTCAGTCTGCTCCCCGGACACAACACCCTCCCCCTGCCCATTTTGATCCGCGCTGTCGTCCACACATACAACATCCACTTCACACTTGGATTCAGATTTATCGTGCAGCTCCAGGGTCGCGTTCTGCTTCGATTCAGGCAGAGGGGACTCTGGGTCAGGAGGATCTAGTTCGATCACTAAATTCTGCTCTGGGTCCGGATCCAAATAAATCGGCTCTGGATCCGTTTTCATTTCCGGATCCCAGTCAGATCCAGACTCAAGGAGGATATAAGGTGGATCTGAGTTCGATCCGCAGTCAAAACCTGAGTCTTGGTCCGGCTCTTGTGCTATGGAGGGTGAGCTGTCAGGGCAGTACGGTTCAGTCCAGGACGATGTTGTTGTTTCCAGCTGGCTGAGGTCAGGGGAGGCTGCCGATTTAGAGGGAGAGGGAGAGGACGCGTCTCTGATGTCCACGATGTCAGGTTCATTTTGACTTGATCCATTCTGAGGTCAGAGAAAATGCACAAGAGACAGAACAATGAAAAACGACACTAAAAAGGAAAGAAGGATTCATGTTCATCTTACACCACGTGTGGTTTGGACTTGCATTGTGTGGTTTGGACATTAGTGTCTTTACCCACTGATGATGATCCAAACAGGAATCCTCATCATGGAGTCGGCCATGTGTTTGGTATGGCAGCCGTACCAGAGACACCACTGGCTGAAGAGACGCTAAGGAGAGAGATGGACGGGGGGCCACTTGGGTCCTCAGACGTTCCAGGCACACTATGGCTATGCAGGAATTACCCAGAATCCTCTGGGCCTCTGGGTGAACCCTTGATGATAGTAGACAAAAGAGCAGTATGTCAGTAAAGCGTTGGGCAGGATGATTACACTTAGAAAATAAAGTCCACTGTGGATCGATATAAACTCAAAAGTGACTGCCATTGTATTCCTACCAGTTTACAACAGACTGGTTTGTATCTGTACCTTATTCTCTTCAGTAAAGCTGCTATTCCTTTGTCTGGCAGGGCTGGATGTCTCTGCAGTTTTTCAGATGTTGGAGGGGCCGCTTTGTCATTTCTATGCCAAGATGTGTTTGACTCCATTTCAAGCCCATTCAGCCTAGTACTGGTAATCTTTTCAAAGAAACAATTTAATAGTACCATGGAAATTCAGTCCTAAGTTATTTTCTGCTGTGAAGTCAAGGGATTTGCAGATAAATATGATGAAGACATGAAACGCAAACACTAATCAAATCAAATATTAATAACTTGATTTTTCCCTTTGTTCCTCTCCCTCTCCTCCATCATTAAATCTTTTTTCAGTCTCTCTCTCCGTGTTACCTGTTCATCCGGGAGGCTCGGCTCTGCTGCTGCGGTTGCCAGGCCTGGCCCGGTCTCAGAGGGCACGGCCTCCAGTGCCAGCCGCACTCTGCGCTTGGCTCGCCGCCGCAACAGTGTGGCTCGCCTTTGGGGGAAGTTGCCATGGCGTCTGTGGGGCAATTCTGCCATCTCCAGGAGATCAGGCCTCTTGGGGTGAAGAGAAGAAGAAAAGGCACGGGGAAGAAGTCTCCCGAGTCCTGATTGTTACAGGTAAGGTAAAATCATCAAAACAAACAGAAGCTCCAAGCGCTAAACAAGTGATAAGATTACAATTAAAGATAGCTTTGACTGCTGAGAGTGCATCACAGACAATATCTATTAGTCAAACGAACAACAATCATGACATATTATGCCTTGCCATATAAAAAAAGGCAATCATATGCAAAAGTCACAACACAGTATCAACTTCCAGGTATTAGGTTCAGTTGCATCCCACTAATTCAGCCTTACCTGAATGTGAATGTGTCTAAGTGATGAAAAACAAGCTTCTGGAAAGACAAGCAGATGTGTCTGCAAGTGGATGTGAAGTGAGGGCGAGAGGGAGGGCACTTTTCCATGTGTCCAGTATCAGCGGGGACAAAAAAGGATTTGATTGGTGGAGAGAGGCAGCAGAGGGCCAACCTTTCCTATCTCTTGGCAGTTCGGTAGTATACACCATGAGTCATGTCAGCAATAAATGTTTTATAACTAATCATGTTCTGGTGTTATTAATGTTTCAGGTTACAGTGAATATCTGAACTCCTGTCAAAAGCAGGTGCAACATTATTGTAATTCATGTAGGGTACAATGTGTTGTGAATGTCATGCAAATGTCATAGCATTCAAGTAACAGCAGTAACAGAGAAATTCCTTTACATGTTCCATTTTGGTCAAATAGCATCAAGAGGATGAAGCAAACATTCTGGATCGGTTGAGAGAGGATGCAGAAACTCTGTATTAATCTACAAGGCATGAAAAGCCTTTAGAACCTTTCGTGCAGTCATGGATATTTATTTTTGTTGTTGTTTTGACTGAATTGGCTTAAGAGGACCTCAGATCTCAGGATAAAGTTCACACCCTGCGATTTTGACCAATGAGAAGCTCCAGGCTGTGAGGTGTCCAACAATTCCACTGAAGCCTATGCAAATCAGCTTTTAAATGAATGTGTCTGAGCAGATCTCCAACAGAAACAGTATCACAGTGTGGACATACATGGGCCAGTGGGCCAGTAACTTGATAACTTCATGATGCGGATAAAGCGGCGTGTCAAACCAATTTCTGGCACTTTGGGCCTGTTTCTTATTGAAAAGCCTTGAACTAAAGGCACATAATACATCTCTGAGAAGGGCTGCCAGTGTAATGACACATTCTTAAACAGTGCATCCATATAGCCTATGCATAACTAAATATGTTGCCTGACTTAAATGAGGGGAAAAAAAGATAACAGACAGAAACAGTGGCTGTTCTTGTCAGCTCCCAGAAGACTGTGGCTGCACCCAGGTGGGAACGTGTGTAACTGTACTCATATGAGGAAGAGTGGTGCCAGACGTCTGCCAGTCAACTTTTCCTGGGAAAATACAGATCGAAAACGTATATGCAAAATCTTACCTCTCATTTACATTGATAGTTTACATATCAAGGTGATAGTATTCAGTCAAAGTATCTTATTCATAATTCCAGTGAAATTCTGCCATCCTACGCTAAGTGTCGCTGTAGATTCTTTGGACTTGGTTGTCAGACACCAAATCTCGCACAAAACCGCGAGGTTTCCAAATCGCGTTCCTCTTTCAACTAGCCTCCAAGATGGTAGGTTCTATCACGAATCCCTGTGCTGTAAAATTGGTTTAAATCTATGTCCATCCTCGTTTCATTCGTACAGCAAACGACCGTTTGAGAGCAATTTTGAGTGTACTTTTATGTTAACGTCGGTTCCTGCACATTATTACCGTAACACTGATGTAAACATTGTAGAAATTGGAGAACAGTCCTGTGTATGAAATCTCGCCTTTGCCAGGCCTTTGCCTGTACGAGTCAACCGGCAGTGGCTCAGTAACTCACCCACATGCTGTAACCACATGCACAAAACAGTTTGGACTACACTATACGTGGCAGCGGTAGTCATTGTTAGAATGTAAAATTAAAGTAGGAATGGTGTAATGCTACTACATGCTAAGTCTGCCGGGAGTTCAATAGAAATAGCTAGCATTAACGTTAGCTTGCTAGCGAGTTAGACGGCATGAAAGTGGCAAATCTTAGCCACCATGAACTGTGGGTCTCCGATTAAGCTTATAATATCAATTGAACTAGTGTACAGATTCACGGAATAAAAGGCTAACGTTATGCGTCCATTATCTGGATGAGATGTACATAAACAAGTCAAATATAATGCTAAGACGTCCGAACTGTCCATAGTTGGCTAGCTAGCCAGTAAGTTAGATAGTTGCCCAGATGTGTCGGATTGTAAGTTGCTAGTTGTAGTTATCCTGCTAACCTCTGTGAAACCCGTATCCACAGCCTACCAAGAAGACCAAGACCAGGAAGCTCCGAGGGCACGTCAGCCACGGACATGGTCGCGTTGGTGAGTGTACAGCTACCTGTTTGATGGTTTATCGGTTGATAATATGCTGCTGTAATTGATCGATCGTCCTGACTGCGTTTCCTTTTCACAGGCAAGCACAGAAAGCATCCTGGAGGTCGTGGTAATGCTGGTGGTATGCATCACCACAGAATCAACTTTGACAAATAGTAAGTGTTGTATGTTTCATTTATATGTTGCAGTCATTTCTTTTGTGCAAACGTTCTTGAAATTGAGCTTGATAAGCCCCTGTTCCAGTACCCCTGTTCCGTTGTCAATATTGAATCTGCTGCTCTGGGAACTGCATGATGTTAGGTTTTAGTACTTTTAGTGAGAAGTACAACTAAAGTGCACTAGTGGTGGGTGACAGAGGTAGAGGAGTAAGATGATATACCTTGATTTGTGATGTTTCCTTCGGATCTTAGTATGCAGCCTGACATTGCCGCTGTATTCCATGCATCTCACCTTGTGTTGAGCTAGTTTAGGTTGAATGTTGGTGTAGAGACTAGAGTCTCATCTTGACATACATTATTGTCTTGGTGTGCTAGAGTTCTCTTAGAGTAAATACTGGTCCTATTCACCGACTGGCTTTTTGTAGGCCAGTCAGCCACATGGGCAGTAATAGTTTTGGTATTGTGCTCTCTCCGGGGGCTGCTACCTCTGATTTTACACTTAACATCAAGTGAGAAAAGTCTAGTCGTTAAAATGACTCGTCAGTAACCATGCTGGAATTTTTTTGTTTTGTTCTACAAAGTGACAACAACTCTGACAAAATTAAATGTAAAAAAAACTCAGTACTTTATCAAGGGAGTCTTAATCAAAAGCAGTAGACGGCTCTATGTTGCATTGCAGTTGTTTTTCCTGAATATAGAGCATTTTTGATATGAGCTCTAGAAATATTTAATATTTTCTGAAAAGGGGAAATTAGGTCTGTGTGGGACAGGTGGGCCTCCAGGTCTTCGTGGCACAGGTTTTTTGTTTTTCTGATACTATGAGTCTGGACACTTTGAGTGCAATCCCAACACAGGCTTTTCAAAACATAGATTTGGCTGCTCCACAGCTCAAACTGTATGGACCTGTCATTTGATCGACAAACTCTGGTGTATAAAACAGTGCGGCCATAGTTAAAGTATTAGTGAGGGCCTTCAAGCAAGCTGGTGGGTGGGCTTAGTACAGAGACCTGCAGGTACACCAGGCAGGTGTGGTACACAAAGTAGCAGGACCAGTCTTTAAAAAAAAAACAGGCCCGTACAGCCATTTTGTCAGGCTGCTGTAAGGCAAGTGTTGGACAAAATTGTCAATGACTTAGGCTTGTGATGTATATAAAGATGTCTCGGTAGTTATTACAAGCAAAAAAAGTCCAAAATACATTGTCAACTTTGGTTCTCATACCTATATCAAATGAGACATAACTGCTTACTTGCCCAAGTGTTAAACGTGCCAATCAGACACATTTTTGCCAGAGTTTGTCATTAGTGCTAATTTCCCATCCTGGCTAGAATGTAGCTGTACTTGTTTTGTAACGAGGCTTCCTCTGTCTCTCCTCAGCCATCCGGGCTACTTTGGTAAGGTGGGTATGAGACACTACCACCTGAAGAGGAACACAGCCCACTGCCCCACCATCAACCTGGACAAGCTGTGGACGCTGGTCAGCGAGCAGACCAGGCTGAACTACAGCAAGAAACCAGAGGGACCCGCCCCCATCATCGATGCTGTGCGCGCTGTAAGTGTCCAGTGTGGTGAATTTAGAAACAGGTTCTCTCATATTCATGAGATATGATGTCCCTTTTGCTCTCATAAACATGAAAAACAGCAAAGAGTGAGCATTCCCTCAACATTATTTAAGCTAGTTCAGCATGCAGGATTGAAAGCTCTGTAGGGACTATTGCATATTCTGATGTACGCGGGCACTCGGGACAGGTGGTGAAGTGGCTTTGAAGCATACTGGTTTCATGTGATTATAGGGACACAGACACACACACCCTGCTTATTTGTGCTGTTCTGATCAGATCCCTGGTTGTTTGATATCTCAGTCTAGAAAATACCTTACCTGGGCACTGAGGGTTTTATTTCTGTCCATATTTTAGAGTTCATTTTATCATTAAACTGTAAACAGTTAAACGGGGGTACTTGAAGTCGAACTTTAGATAGTGTTTGGCAGAATTGACAGTCATCTTTGACCAACACTCTTTGTGAAACTTGCTCATTCCAGACATTGAGTCTCTCAACTGCTTTTCATAGCTTAAAAATGTTCTTACCTATATCGTTTAGTTTGACATATCTTATTAGTTTTATAGCAGCAGATGTCAGTTTTTATAATGGCTTCATATGCTTCATGCAATGAATGTTTTTAGTTTCAAAACATGTACAACTTACATCCTGTGACAACTGGACCTACATGCCATGCAAGAATTGTTGTGGACTTAAACGTATTGCATCACATTACTGCATCATATCTGTGGTCATTGAAAAGGCTAAAGATTGTGTATGGAGTGATGGTTATGCTCTGTTGACATGACCAAAGGCTGGTGCTAATTTCTCAGACACAAACAAAAATTTTTAAGGTTCTGGCAGGAAAAATGTTCTATTTGTTTGTTCTGAAGTGGGCCAGAAGAATTGTTTAGAGAGGGTAAAGGCACTCTATTAATGCAAACGATTAATGCAGTTTGGGTGCTGATCTTGTTTACATCCTGTTTGCTTACATCAGTAATACTAACATAAATCCTTTAGTTGACCCCAGACTCACTTTGACCAAAGCAGCTTGTACATGTGAATGGGTACTACAGGGCCTCACTGCTTACTGGGGTTTGCTGGGTAATCTAGTTGAACTTGTGCGGATGTAGTCATTGATGACCTGATTTCACTAATGTCATGTTTTTAACTTCACAGGGCTACTACAAAGTTCTGGGCAAAGGCAAACTGCCCAAGCAGCCTGTGATCGTCAAGGCCAAGTTCTTCAGCCGACTGGCCGAAGAGAAGATCAAGGCAGTGGGAGGAGCTTGTGTGCTGACGGCATAATGGCATAATGTTTTTGTTTTTTGCAAAAATAAAGTGTATAAATGGGAACAGTGTGTTTTGAAATGTCTTGATTTCATTTTAACATTGATTTCCATGTTACTGGCTTAGTGTGAGTGTTGTGTGTTCAAAGTGTGCTCAAATGAGAAATGACCATATTTTATTGTGCTCCTGTCGAAGTTTCTCATATCACTGGAAGTGAAGTTGAGGGTTTTGGCTAGGTTCATGCTGACAAAACTTGAAATTGCATATTGGTTATTAATTTCTTTTTTTTTTTTAAGGTGTTTCAAATATCGTAACCAATCCAAAAGTGCCAGGGTTAGCAGGGCTTGATGTGTTGGGGCCACCTATGCAAAAGTATGTGCCTATTGAACTGTTGTGACTGGGACAAAGAGTTACCAAAATTGTTACGGACCACTGAATGATTATGTGATGCTCAGGGTTTCCATGGGCCTTGAAAATCCTTGTTTATGTGGGTCAAAAAAATGTTTTTAAAATTGGTGGGTACCTGTACTCATGTAGCCTCTCAATTCATCACTGTGCCTCAGCTCTTGTCATCTGCCTGTCCTTGGACCAACACTTCACATCCTTTTGAAAACTCTTTCAATGGGGATTTGTGATGATACAGCAGCAGTTTAAAAATGACACATCTCACCAGGATATACTGACATGGGTAAAAAAATGAGGGCTAATGCCAGAGGAGTTACACAAATTGATCATATTTGCTAGCGTCATTGCAGCAAGCCAGTTACATGTTACAAGGCAAGACCTTTGTAGTCTGCAGTCACTTAAGTTGATGTCCAAGTGGAAACCCTGGAAACTATTGTGATGGATCTGGATCCGGGTTTCAGATTTTGAGATACATTGGGTAGATGGCATTAAATCAGTTCAGGAGTAATAAAGCCCTTTTGCACATTAACCATTTGTCTGGGCTCCTAAGCAGACAGGAAATTTCCCTGATTCCACAGACATGAGGAACATCTCCTGGGCTAAGTGTAAAACCTTTCTCTGCGTGTTACACGGCCATGTGAGAAGTCACGTGGTTGCAAACAACATATATAGTAAATCCCTGGTTTGTGTGGTGCCTGGCTTGCAGAGAAAAGCTCCAGCTGTATGAGACAGAAGGGGCGGGGTTTAACTTGTAGGATTTCCTGTCAATGAAAAACAGGCACTACACCCCAAATGAATGCGCGCAAAACTCTGAATATGTGAAGAGGGATTTATTGGGAGCTTGTATTTATGTAACGTATCTGTATACAACTCGCGACAGTCCATGCAAGTCATCAGGTAAACAATCCTTGTCTAACTTGTCGCATGTTTTAACACTGACGCACCGAGAGAAAAAAAAATATTCCACTGACATCATGTTAACAGCAAGTGACGGGATAATTATGCTGTTATGTTGCAGTGGACTTCGTTTAATCTTTTGACGACGGACGGTGAGAGTAAAGCTAGTCTGTATGTTTGTAAAATCCCATTATGATCTATTTAGGCAGGCGCAGTCCTCCAGCAATGTGTGGTTCAGGTCCCACGTGAATAAGCGTCATAATGACTTAAACGTGAAGAGCAACCACTTGTAAACTTTTCCTGTAGTAGAACTTGTTAAGTGTGTTACAACTGGAGTTTTCTGTGGCCAGCGCCTCGTCAGATGTGAAGTCACTTAACATAAAGGCACTTGTTTGGCGGTGGTGCTGTTAGTCTTTGACATTTCACCTTCCTATTCCTAGTCATTCATGTCTCTTCCTATAGTATGAGCTAGTGAGCCTATTGTGATACTATATAAGCTGCCCGTTATATTCCCATCTGACTCTTGCTATTTTAGTTTTAACAAGTCTAAGTTAAAGTTAATTGTAAATGGGAGTCTTCAGCGTGTCGTGTTTCCCTTGAAAACTACATGGAGAAAGTAAAATTGAAGTTACTCAGGCATCCTGTTAACATTATGTGGTTTCATGTTAACAGGCCAAACAAAACCATACTTTCAACCACAAATAGAAACTTAACAGTAATGTCAGTTCTGCCCTTCCGTGGGAATTGAACAGTTATGCTGATAAAAATGCATGCAATTTGCTTTTTATGTTTATTGAAATGAGCCACCCAGCTGGTGACATTCCTGAAGTTAGAGAAATAGAATTCATTGCTCCAGAAATCCCAACATGACATGAAACTGTCTTGAACCATATTTTTAAGTTGGAAGCTTGTGTTGTAGTACTTCATAGTTTGATTTATCTTATCACAAAACATGAATTTTATCACTGGTGGTTAAAGGAAGTTTTGCTTGTGAGTTAAATTAAGGTAAATAGGGTCTGAGTGAGAGCTCTGTGTTTTTTTCAGGTGAAGCAGGCTTGAGTCCAGCACAGCTTTCTGATGGCCAGTCAAGCCTGGCTGGAGTCATCTCTGCGCCGCTCTGCCGCCCTGGGCCTGGAGGTGCTGGAGCGGGCCTCCAGGCGGAGCGTAGACTGGACTAGTTCTAGTACGTCCCAGACCCCCACTACCACAGATGAAGATGCACAGCACCCTATCAAGGTGGGTGCATATGTGTTGTATAATATCTCCACCTCCATGGAGTGAGACTGTCATATTTTCTCTTGGTTGCCTCTCATCTCTGCTCATCTTCTCTCGCTGTCATGCTCTTGTCATTTTTCAGAGAACCCACATACACCTGGATGATGCCTTTGAGACCATCGCAGAGTTCATGGCACAGACAACCTATCAGTGCAAGGTCAGATGCTTTTTATTTGTTTTGCTCCGGGCGTAGCTTGCACCTCTGGTGGCTTTGCTTCTACTGAATCAGAATACATAACAATAACTTAACTCTCCGAGTGTTGAATTGGCATGTTCTCCTACTGCTGACTGCACGGTGCCAATATGTTCTCATGCTATAGGCTGTATACTTGGTTGTTTTCTCATCAAAAACCAACCAATCAACCGCTCTATTTACGTCACCCCTAATGCACTGGGATGCTCTCTCAAAGTGAATAATATAAGGTCACATAAGAAATATTTAAAAATGTACTTTTACTTTTAAATTTACAGGCATTTCATGAACTTTGGGGGGATTTTTGCCCTGATAATATCTGACCCTGTGTTTAACCTTTCATATGGACATACACATTACATAATTCAACTAAATGAACCCATGCACGTCCTGTGACTCAAATTTATCTGTATGCCTTTCTGTGAACTTGGACTTACATAAATGGCACTGTTCTCCTTTATCCATCCCTTATTTTGAAGGACACTGTTTTAGTTAAGTTTTAATTCAGCCAAGTTTATGTTGTAAATGTCAGACTTTTATTCCAGACACATCCAGATGAATATAAAGTGTATTTTCTGTGTGTTTTGCAGAAGTTTTATGAGTCAGGCCATTGCACGGAGCCCAGCAACACTGAGAGGACCCATGTGTGCAGGTTCCACACACAGCCAGCTACACGGACAACTACACCTGCAACACCAACCAGGAAGCACGTAAGTTGTTTCTTTTAAAGGAGCATAAATACACTGTGAGAATGTTTACCTCTTTTAATTTAATTGTTGTACCATTTTGTATGAAGCACCTGCTCAGGGCATTGAATGTGCAATAATAATTCATGAAAGAAGCATTACATTTATATATTCAAGCTTTTTTTTTTCTATTCCCACGGTCAGCGCCATGTGTCTGTAGATGAGGATTTCTACATCGAGGTTTCCCCAGGGACCTACACCGTCACCGCCGGCCTGCCAGACTCACAGCAGCAGACCCAGATGGTCAGCATCAGTGCTGGGGAGAGCATCAACCTCACCTTTAACCTCTGACCTCTGACCCCTCACCTGAGGAAAATGACCGTCAATAACAAAACTGTCCAATCCTAATATTTGTGTGTATCTTGATTTTGGATGACTTGCCTCTTTGTATGCTAAAACCTGTGTCCTGTGAGTTTTTTTTTCTTATCAACATGTTTTAACTGTTGCACATTGAGAAAGCACAATTTAAGAGCATTTTATGTATTTTATTATGCCAATTATGTGTCAAAGTTCTGCCACAGAACATTATGTAATGCACTGACAATTGTATCTGCACTTATGCCGCATCAGTGTATCAGAATAAAGACTATTTTTATCACTAAATATTTGATTGATGTCACTATTTGTCAAAGCAACCATATTATATAGTTTCATACACAGTGGACAGACTTCTTAGATGTAAACAGCGGTGGTAGTGTTGCCAGACAAAGACCGAAATCCTGCAGGCGGTCGGGGTCTGAAGTGAGTCAGTCCAAAAACATCCCTGATGGAGGCTGTTCTTCCTTTCGAAGCAGGAAGTGGTTCAAACAGTGAGCTGTGATTGGTTGAAGTGCTGATGTGTAGCACAGGGTGGCTGAACCGTGCAGACTGTGAGGTCCTCCGTGCTGCTGCTGCGCTCCCTGTAAATCGAAACAAGAACACATCCGATATGCTTAGAAGACATTAAAACAGTTCTTTTCCTGTATTATGTGATTGTCAAATTAATTTTAGAGGCTGCTGATCGTCTCAGTGTTGGTCTTGTTTGTTTACAGTGACTATAATAATGTCTCCAAACTAATATGGTAATAATTGGTTAATGTCAATATGCTGCACATATTGTTTTTAGATCTTTCGTTGAAATCAATTTGAATTTTTTTTGGCTGTAAGTCCCCAATGTGTCAGTCAACCCAGGGTATATTTCTCACCTGGCAGTTTATACTGTGGCTCTGGACTGTTTCTTCTCCAGTACCTCCAGGGAGGGCGCTGCTGATTAATTCTAATTTTAACCGCAGGAGGAAACTCCTGTTTGGTCTCTGCCTCAGACAGAGATGAAGAGGAGGGAGATGGTTCACTCTTCCCTCTGTCTGTATCTTTGAGGTCTTCTTTCTTATCCAGCTCCGCCCTGGCAAATCTATCCATTCCCCGAAGGCTGCCGGCACAGGTAGGTGGAACTGCACAGGGCCATGGGTGTGCAGCTGGACAGCAGCATGAAGTGGACGGTGACTGACAGAAGCTCATGCAGCATAGCTGGGAAGTGCAGGGAGGGGTGGGAACACAAGGCCAGGTGCAATAGTGGGAGCTGGGAGTGGATGTTAGGATTTGGAGCTCCCTGACTATCCTGTCATGGTGAGAGGCTGAGATGTGCACAGCCAGGTTACCAGGAACCAGAGACATACAGCCGTTCCACATCATCACCTGGAGGCCTGTGACACCATCAGCTGCAACATGACAGAAGAATTACTGACAGTTGTTGTCAATAGCAACTAATGCTTTTCTTCACTTTGTTCCAAGATCTAAAAAATGAATGAGAGATATTCTAGTAAAGTAAGGAGCACTGAGGCAACATATTTAAGTGATTGGGTCAATTAACTTTACATTCACCTGATTCAAAATTTAAAGCGAAAGTATAACCATATGATAATGAAGGAACCCTGTTCTCAATAATACTTTTAGAGCAAAGAAGCGTGTTATTGGTTAATATTTATTTTCAAGTCGAAAGTGAATTGATAAACACCATAGTAAACATTAAAGTAATATATAAACCACTGTTCCATATGATAACTTTAAAAATCCTACATTGTCCTTTAGTCCTTTAGGTGGGGGGTAAACTATGCTGTACTTTCTGTTTTTTTATGGTAGCACTGACTGGGACTATCCCACATATTGTTAAAATAAAAAAATAAAACACACCCAAAAGACAGTCTCTGTGTTCTGTGCCGGCCATCACTACCCCCGGCCCGTATCTCCTCAGCTCCGGTTCCCATGGCGACAGCACAGCATCACCCGGTGCCAGACTGTGTGTGTGAGCTCTGGTGTGGTTGACCATGTCTGGGGAGCAAACCAGCTGCTGCCAGGAGGAGTCCACGTCCAAAACAACACTTCCTGGATGGTCGAACTCAACGACCCATACTCCTCTACGACTCTGAGTTGGACACATGGGAACAAGACGTTGATATGTTTAGTGACACGGAACTGTCTGCTGGTGGGATGTAATGTGGCTAGTCTCACCTGCACTTCCTGGATCACAGTGCCCAGGTAGTACAGGCCGTCCCGCTCCCTCCTGGCCAGAACACGGCATCCTGGGAAAAAATCTGCACCACCAGACAGCACACAGGAAGTAATAGGGTGGAGAGGATTACCCAGACTGCACCTGGGTGGCCACAGGAAGACAAGAGCTTTCCTCAGAAACAACCAGAGTGTTATTCATACTGTAAATCTGCTATCAGGCAGACACTTTTGACCACGGTACCTTCAACATGTCAATGAAACATTTTGAACATTTTCATCTTGCTTCCTCAGTTTAACCCAATTTTGCTTAGTGCACCTTTAACTAACAAGGTGAAAAGTCATTTTTATGTCATTGTGTCTTTAACACTGAGGGGTATTTAAACCATGGAAAAATGTCTGAGACCTGACAGATAGCACTTGGAATCATGAAACTCACATGCTTATATTATGTATTATAATAGAGAGAGCATCTGTTGGAAGATCACTCTTAATAACATCTGCTGTGTGTTTATAACATTGTTTGTGGTGCTGTTAATAACTGTGTGACCCAGGGGACCAACCTGAGGAGAGGTAGGGTCATGTTCTGCTGGTGTGGGATAACAGAGATGGACGGACGGTAAGAAATGGTTGGCACAGATGCCTGTCTGTCAGCAATATACAGTGGAATCACCTGCCAACACACCCACAAACACACACAGAGAGACACACACAACCACTGTAGTGTAGTTGAAAATTCAGACCATTTTCATTACTTTTCAATTTCTACAATCTAAATGGTCAGTGCTCTTAAAGCTGCGCTGTGCAGAACTGAGGATTGATTGAAACAGGACCATTGAGCCTCAACTGCCAAAGAAATGTGGAACAAATATGTAATTTATTAGTGAGGAAAGCCAGCAGTGAGAACCATGTAGACCATGTAGACCATGTCAAATTTTGGCCTTATTCTGCAATTTGTTTTTAGTTGAGTTCTCATCTCTCATGATGAGAACCAAGTAGACTCAGCCATCAGTCTTCAGGGTTATTCCACATTTTTTTGGTCAGATAGAGGCTCCACACTTCAACACAGTTTTGCATAGCATACCTTTAAATTCTGCATGTGTTTTTAAAAAATTCTCCTCATTTTGTAATCACTCTAATTCCTTGGTACATCTTTCACAGCTTTAGGGACAAGTTAGCTATTTCCCCAGGGTAATACAAGCCTTATTTGGGCTCTTAATTGTAACCCCTTGTGGTTAAGTGTAACAGTTACTCTATGTGCTGATGCAGTGTGTGACCTGACATTGTGCACACACATCTTCACTTGGATCATTTTTTTTTATTCTACAAATGGCTGTCTCCATGCACATTCTACCCTGTGTAGTGAAGTCGCTGCATATCCATTTACTGTCAGGAAGCTCCATTTCTCTATACACTAAGCTGTCAATATGAGGAGTTCTCTATATTCTTTGCAACACTGATAGGACTCTTTCAATCTGACAAATTGTTCAAAAGTGTCTAATAATTGAGTGCAAAAAAATGTATCTTGGTAACTGTCTTGATGGGATCCAATAGTGACAGCTTTGAGACACTGAATCCCTATCAGCTCTCAGGACTGATTTCTGAGTTTTGGCCACTTGCTCTGACATCTGTGATGTGGACAGTGATAATATTTCAAGATGAACACATTCTTACAGGCAAACAGTTTAACAGCATTATAAAGCCATTAAGCAATCCACCACCTCTCAATCAGTTCCATCTAGAAACTGCCAAGTTCAACAATACCTTCTCTAGTTCCCCGTTTGAGTCAATCAGAGTCACATAGCAGCTCCCTCTAGTGGCATGAGTCAGACACTGCATGTAGTCTTGACTTGGGCTATCCAGCTGACCACCTGAATCCAACAGGTAGAAGATGTTCACTGGCCTTCCGGCTGCCAGGGTGGGCAGGGTTCTCAGTACGGCCTCTGGGTGGTCTGGGACACCCCTGGTGAGCAGGTGGACAGCCTGGCAGGCTGGGTCAGTGAGGGCCACACTGAGGGCAGTCAGCAAGTCCCTGCCAGGGCCGCAGCTGATGGAGTGAACCCAGGACAGAGCTTTGTACACAGTGTCAGGAGCACAGGGGAGCATGTGGTGGGACCAGCGGTTGACCTATTGAAAGTATGGGATAAAAGGAGCAGTTCACCCCCAAAACACAGGTGTTTTTGTCTAGATATCAGACAGGGATGTAGCTAGCATGACTCTGTAGCCGCCTTCTCCAAAACAACTGAAGTAAAAAAAAAAATACTACTTTTTAGATTTCCAAACAGGGCGAAAGTAAATAAATAAATGAATAAATAAATAAAATTACTCCATACACTTTGTGCAGCAAGACTGAAGTCTTCTGAAGCCAAATGATCACATCCTTAGTGGAAAAGACCTACATTTACACCTTTATATAGAGCATGTTAGCAGTTGATGCTAACATGGACCTAAGCCTCACATGTCCACGTTCTGTTGAGAACTTGCAAGAGTTCTTTTGTAACGCATGAACTCATGACAAATTCTCCCATAATTCCGTACGTACACTGCTATGCTATTCATAGACTGATGGCACAGAAACTGAAAGACTTTGATCTGTTACCAAACTGTTGTAATTTTGTCCCTTAGTGCATCTCATTTGAAAAGGGTTTAAGTATGTCCTGGTTTCTGAAGTCTCACAAGTTCTCTTTATGGAATGCTAAAAACTGCTACCCGTGACATCAGGTGTTTTAGAGAAGGCTGCACCAGAGTTTAGCTAGCTAGATGCTTATGTGCTGTATGGACAGTTCACCCACGTTTCAAGAGGCATGGAAAAAATGTGCAGGGGTTAACAGTTAATCATATTAAAATACATTATTTGGAACAAAATGTCACATTGTTAATATGTTCAACTAGTAAACTATTAAAGCCTGGAAGTTGTTAGTGCTGAAAAAGGGTTGCACAAGAAGTATTACTTAACTAAGGTTGCATCCACTGTTCTATAATAGACCTTACAAATATGCAATATACTGTATTTGCAGCAATAGACCTTTTTCACAGCAGACATTTTGACGTGAAATAGTACTAATGACATTAACGAAGGTTCTGTTCAATTTAGGTACAGAACCTTAATTAATGTGATTAGTAACAACTGTGTGAACCATAACATTTTGCATCTGTGTATCTTTTTTTCCCCTTCCATAATTCACTTCTCTACTGAATGCTTACCTATGTTCTTGCCCTGAGGAATAGCTCCTTTTCCACAGCAGCCATTTTTACATAAACAGCAGGTAAACACAGGTGTTACTAATGATATTAATGAAGGTTCTGTTCCATTTAGTTCTAACAGAGCCAGGGTCCTGCTATTGTTCATGCTGGCTCACTGGAATGACTCTGCTACACTTAAATGGAACAGAACCTTAATTAGTCTCATTAGTAACACCTGTGCTCGCCTTGTGCTTGCCCTACAATACAACAGTGTGTTCATTTTCTGTATATCTTTCCATCAGAACAGAGCCTGTCAATGGGCAGCACAGATGAGCAACACTCCCAACAACAACAACAAAGTGAGCCACTGAGTGAACAATCTGTCTGTAACAAGACGTTCCTCTGTAATTAAAGCAGCTGTTGGCTCTGCAGCTCATTAACGTTGTAATCTCTGATGATGCGGCTATGAGCTGTCAATTCCACTTCACCTTGTCTGAGAATGTCATGATGTTGAAGAGAGAGTCCCTGAGAGAGGCTTTAGTCAGCAGGGTCTGGATCAGCAGGCGCTTCACTGATCCCAGCACAGCTCTCATGTCTTCTGAGGCGTCCAGGACAAAAACGATGTTGCAGCTCCGCTTGCCCAGAAACAGGGGAACCAGCGGACCCGCCTCCAGAGGCAGCGCAGCAGCAGAGGCCACTGTCTGCCCAGATGTCATGCTAACACTGTGATAATGTCAGAGAATTCAGCATGTTTGCTTTGTGAAGAATGACAGGAAGATGGGAGAGGGTGGCTGAAATATGACGAAGATTCTGAGCCAAATGAAGCACCAGGATTCAAAGAAGTTGATTTCAAAATACTGTGCAAAGTGCATGATAGATCTGTGTGATGCTACAATATTCAAATACTTTGATATTGATGATGCCTTCTCCTTTTGTGGAAACGATGAAAACCTGACTCACTTGTTTTGTATGTGAACTCGTGCAACTTCTGGGATTAGCTTCACACTCATTTTTAAGTTAATAAATCTACCACACTGCTTTGTGCTGAAAGATTTCACGTTAACATAGTAATATCTATTGAAAGGTGTTTTTTACTCTTGCTGAATTTTTTTTTCATTCATAAACAACAATTTACAATGTGTGTACCAAAACATATTTTTTATATATAGAATTGGAATATTTTCTCAAAATTTTAAAAACAGTTAAGGAAACTTTCACTCTTATAAAGCCTTATAATGTAATATTTATAGAAAGAATTTAAATTTTAAAACTTAGTTAAACTAAACATTTAAGTTTTATCAAATGCTTATTAGAACTAAGGTACAGTAATTTATATTTTATCCTCGTTGGTGCTGACAGTGTCAAGAAACATGGTTACTACAATGTTTATGTTCTGTCCCTGATAAAACAATGCAAACAGTAAAGAAGCTGCTACATATATGGCTCCCATATTGTCATTTTCTGTTATCCTTTCCTCTGAACTGGCAGCAACAAATGTTTCTCACAGAAGCAGTAAACAGTACATTACCCACAGTTTGTAAATCCCCAGAGTCCCTTGCCCGTCTCACTCAGTCAGCGTCACACAGCTACTTCAGCTCAGTGTTGATGTGGGTTTCTATGGAGAAATGTCCAGGCCTGGGCCGGTCCTCTTCCATGGCCACTGAAGGGGCTGTTCACCTGCCAATCAGCTAACCATGGGTGTGTTACATAACACAACCGCCCAGTCCCTGTTGCTATGATCATAGCTCAACTGTGGCATTAAAGCTTCTCCTTCCAGAAATAGCAGTTGGCCCTGCTGGTGCATGATGATTATTTTCTCTGAATCCCCTGGCTTTCAAAGACTTCTCATTACGAGCCGCCTTGGTGTCTTTGAAAAGGGGCATTCCCTGCTGTTTCACTTCTTATAAACAAGTTACATTGAATCAGACACCATTCACATAATTGGTCACCCTAATACAAGAGATAGGCACATCAGATCTTGTGAGGTGGTAAACACACTCTGTTATAAATTCAGCTTAAAAAAATCAGAGAGACATTCACATCATTTGGGATTTTATTTCATATGAAGTGCTACATTTTGCTACAGTCAAGTGATAAAGCATATAAGTGTCACTATCATTTTACAAACATTCAAAGGTAGTGACCTCAATGCAAACACGTTAAAGACTAGAAAATACATTACAACATTATAAAACACATTAGATAGCTGTTAGATACTGTATCCAGAAGATTCCGCGGGGCTTGCCAGCTCTGCATATGATGCGTTTATTTCAACTCAGAACTCTGAGTTTCCGATGTAAATTTCCAACCTGTAAACAACTGTGTTCACAGTGTCAACTATGTGTCCACAAGAGAAGACACTGCATTTCCTGGGGGAATACCACAAGTGGAGGCAGCAGTATTTGCTTAAGTAGAAAATAAACTCTCTTATATTGATTCACTATCATAAACAGCGAAACATTATTTAAACATTATTTTCTGAAATTGGAGAAACTGGAGTTCTGAAATGACACCCAAATTCCCGTCCTGTGCTCACTGATCCCCAAGTTGGATTACTGTTCAGTTTGTTTTTTCCTAAGTTGGAAGTATTTTTTACGAGTTCTGAGTTGAAATGAACGCAGCATCGTATAACAAAAATCCTCCGAGTTGTTCTGCAAGACTGTTTTCCATCGTAAAATGTAGGAGACTATGTCTAACAAAACAATACAAAGTCGTAGAATACAATACCTATAAATAACAATTCTATAAGAATCTTAAAATCTACAGGCTACATGTTGTGTCACTAGTTGCACACTAGCTACCTATTGCTGGACTAACAATGAACTGACAGTGAGTGTCCTGCATGGAGACTAAGCTCGACTGCTTTCGTTGTTTTATGTATGCCAATTCTGCTTTTTATGATTTTATTCATTTCATTAACAATAAATAAATACATTTCATAATAATTTGTCTGCAGCATGTTATCTTGAAATTGTGCTTCACAGCTATGTGATATAGGTATGCTAGCATGCTATACTTGTTTAGCCTAGCAGAGCTACAAATTTATGGTAAAAACAAAGAGGCTACTTCAGGTAATGTTATACATCATGACAGCTAACAATCTCTGCCGCTTACCTCATACGAGTCAAGACTTTTATAAGATGAGATTGTAATTTGGGAAATCCCTTCCATTTTCCATTCAAAGACAAAGTAACATTAGGGCCAAAAATTTAATGACTGGGAAAATCTCACACAGTTTTATGTGATTGTCTATCACTCCATAACTGTTGTGCTCATCTGTATAATATCAAATTGCCCTGTCTGGTGTGCAACTACCATCAAGAATAGTTATCATGTCCCGATCATTAGCTTGTAACAGTGATCCTACACTGAGCTACAGGAGCAGCAGACTATTCATTAACAGTGCCATGTGCGTGTGTGTGGCTGTTGACTAGATCCCTTTATGTATAATTCAGTGAAGTCAATGTCTAATATCTGACTTGTTGATAACAACCGACAGACAGAGAGAGGGGAAGGCAGAGAAAGAGAGTGAGGGAAGCATATGGAGGGAGAAGAGTACAGATCCCCAGAGAGGCATCTAGCCATAAAGTGTTAAGAGGAAACCGTCCTACTGCTTTTGGTCACTGTGATGAGGGTCAGTGTCGCTGCATGGGGACGTCACAGGTGTCTGAAGTCTGTGGAACTGTTGTGCAAACAGGAGACAAGAAGAAACGGGGAGGACTTGGTTAGATCAGTTCATGGAATATTTGGTTCTTCACCTTCCGGAGGGTTTTCGACTTGCTTTGTGATGAAGTGTCGCAGGCCTAACTTATTTTTTTGTTGTACCCCCTAACCTTCCTTATGTACTTCTACTTTCATTAGTGGTTTTCTACATTTCCATGCACATCCGCTGGATAAACTAAGGTTAAAGAAAAAGATTCTTCTTACCTCTCACTGAATGGCTTTTTGGCAAACTGGACCTGCTCCCTCACTGTCCTCCCAAACACCAGCATCTGATTCTCAGTGTCAATTACACTCTGTAACAGGATTACAACCCGACATGTCACAAACATTTATCTCTAAGGAATATGTCAGTATGTGTATGCTATCCAAAGCTGTGCTTGTCATTTTTGTATATAAAAATAATTCTGCCAGCCTAACCGTTCTATCTATCTATCTGTCTATCTATCTATCTATCAAAAAGCAAGCTGTATTGAAGGGAAAATGACCATTTTTACCTTGAGTGACTTTAATGTCTTGCTGCCCAGGGACATCAGTGACCTGTTGCTTTCTGCAACAAATCGAGGCAATATATTTAGTTGAGGATCATTTTACTATGTGACAGCTTGTAGTCAGCTTGTAAACTTATAAGCTATAGTCACATGCCTGGCTGTAATCTCAGTGCTACTTCCTTACCCACTATGGCAAAGGAGCATTTTATCCTCAGCTGCCCGATGGTTAGGTTGAGCTCCTCGATGTGGCCGTTGATTCTCACCCTCCGCTGAAACGGAAAGCCGTCCATCTCCGTTTTGTTCATGTCAACCATTTCATTTAAACTGTGGGAGAAAGAAAAAGTCATCCCACTTCCTGATGGGAGAAGGGGCTGTCTGCTCACTTCTAGCTGATAGTGACTGCACTGAGAAGTTTGGGATACTGTGGGTAGCCTTTGTGCTGGCAAAAAACAAACAAACAAAAGAAAAAACCCAACAAAGACAAATAAAACAGCACTGCACAGATATGATGAGGTCATCTCACCCTAATTTTTCAACGGTCAGTGAAGACATGAGGTTGAGTATGCAGCCTGTGTCGATCAGCAGCCTCACTTCCTGTCCTGAACACTACAAATACACAGAGAGGGCAGTGTTGAGAGGCTGATGGAGATGACAGGCTGATAGAAATAAATCAGTGTATTAGTGGAAAACAACATTATTATGTATTCTAAAAACAAACAAACAAAAAAATGTATTTCATTACATTACCAGCAAAACATGAAAGAAATGTTGTCTTTTTTTTATTTTCTTATTCGCGAATAAGTAGCAAAAATTACACCGAACACTCCACTGAGTGAAAAAATAATAACATGGTTATAGATTCTACTCACCCTGCATGGCACATAGATGAAGTCATCCTCCTCTTCTTCCTCATCCTTGAGTGATCTGACGTGATTACGGCTCAGGAGGACCCCGTTGCTGCTCGGTGTCACCCCACACATACTCAGCCTGCCCCGAGCCAGCTTGGCTTCCAGCAGGCGCTTCTGGAGAATATGGTGTGGCTGCTACCAGCACACAAGCAAAAATCACTGATTACTATTCCACAACCAACGTCTTTTAATTACATAGGCTGTAAATAGTTTCACTCTTGTCCCTATTGAGTTGAAGCTAGCAGTCTGTGAAATCTACTTGGTCTGCTATGAAGACCAAATGTGCAGTGAGCATGTAAAGAAAGTAACCATGGTAACACTCAATATGATGTTAAAGCAGTATAGTGTTATCTCTCTGAGCAAGGAGTAACAAAGCTTCTGGTATTCAGTAACTTCACATTTTTAGCATGACTGTGCACAGCATAGTCATTTTAGAGACAATTTATATTCACAAATAGGAAAAAAATCAAACTTAAAGGGACCCTATTATGGAATTCAAACGTTCTCTATTTATATGCATTCATAATTTTAAAAAAATTTAAATGGGGCAATTAGCCATAAAGACAGCTAGTAACAAACACAACAACATTGAGTAAATCTAATAAATGCTAGAAATCCATTTGTTTTCCATATTTCCTACTGTTAGTCTGCTAAATGTGTTGAGACACTCTAACATTGTGTTTATATATTCCCACAATTGTTTTCTTTTGTTTTCTTTCTTTTATTTTATTTTTGTATTATATTTTTAAGTCATAAAGATTTGGGCCTATGGAAGCAAATAAAGGTGTGAGAATCCCACTCAACTGATGAAAATGCGGGCAAAATGAGTTAAGGTGGGCTCCCTACACAGGCCAATGTTATAATGCATTATAGCCTAATCAGGCCTATCATGTGTACGCCAGGCTCACCCCTTCTTTAGACGTCCCAAGCTTTTTCAGCCCATCCAAAGGCAGCAGATCAGCCGAGTCCTTATGCAGGAACTGGATCGCCTGTTTCAGCCTCCTCTGCTGCCTTAACGCTGCAGCATCCAGGATCTGCGCGTCGCACCGGTTTTCCGTCCGCATCCCTGTAAACATGCTGGCGGCTCTCTGCTCAGCTGTCAGCGTCTTCCTTTAATCCCTGCTCTGTGCCTGTACACGGACAAATGACGAAATCGCAGCCTCCGGGATGCATTAACTATTGGACTTGAGAAGAGGAGAGAGGTCCATCACGCTTGAACACTATACGCACACCCACCGATCAAGCAACAGGCATTCAAAATTAGACTTCCGGTATTAACTTTCAAAGTAAAGCTCGTACTGGCAACGATTTGTGAGCAGCACAGTACCATAATTTAAAATATATTTAACATTTGTTAAATGAAAATACATTGTAGCATATATATATTTTCTCAAACAGCCATTATTATTTTATACACATCGCAGTGGAACAATTATTCCTAAAGGCAGTAAAATGAGAGCGCCACTAACTTATGTAAAAGCACTATAATATTCCTAAAGGCTGCAGAGACCTTCTATTTAGAAGGCACTTTCCGGTATCATCTGTGTGTCTGTATGTGACTTGACGCAGCTTCAGAGACTGTAGAACTCAAATACGTCACAAATTAGCTCAGGTCTCTCGTGGAAAAAAAACGTTCTGAAAGCCGTAAAACAGGATTTGTCTTTCTCTGTTTTAGTCATCAAATCAAATCATCTCTCATATATTTCCCTTATGCAAATTTCTTTTTTTTTAGTTCCCTGATGTCAGTAAAGAGAAGGGTTTTAGAAAAAGAATATCCAGATGGTTTGATGAGTGTTTGAACACTTGCTATGCCTTTGTTGATGGATAGAAGTTTGTTTGATTTTCTGTTTTTGTACAGCCAGGTATTTCTTTGCATAGAAACAGTGACCAGTGTTTTTTTTTTTTTTTTTTTTTTTTTTTTTTTAAAAAAATTATTTTTTTATTTTTTTTA
>OMLF01020268.1:52478-80684 GCA_900302615.1 Holocentrus rufus
GAAGGTTTTTTTTTTTTTTTTTTTTTTTTTTTTTTTTTAACAAAGTCATGTCTATAATTTTAAGTAAAAAGAAAATGTGTAATATTGTCTCTGATGTCCACTTATAAGACGACAGTAAAGTGAGACTGGACAAGAAGACCAACACTCTTGATACTTTTTGTCAGTTTTAAATGCAATTACATTCATTTGTCTGAATCCATCTTTGTGCGTGCATGCGTGTGGTTGTGCGCAGGTTTGCTCACCTGTGTGTTGGCCTTATGTATAAATAAGGCTATGTAGGTGTATTACAACATAAAACAATCAGATCAATTAATTAATAAAAAAACATTTGGGCAACCTCGCATTCAAAAATGTTATGAAGAAACAGGCCTACTGTTTACGATCCCTCACTACACACCATGCTGCAGACCCGTATGGTCGTGACTAATGGTATATGGTTATGGTATGAGGCTATATGGTCACTAATTGATTCCATGTGGGCAGTGCTTTGGTAAAGTTGCCAGGAAGTGGTAACAGACAACAAATAAATACGCCCCCTTCTTTATGCTTTCAATATTTAAAGTGTGTAATCAGAGGAATCGAAATATGTTTTTTACAGTAGTGCTCTTATAAGAAATTAGTCGGTCCACCTGAGTATAACTTCATTAACTCAGTTACACATCAAGCACCGTTATGGCAAGTTTGTAATTATTACTTGCACTGAATTGCTATTCAGCTCATTTTAGCTGATGGTCCAATTGCTTCACTATCAAGCAACCCAGCTGTCACCTGAACGGGCTTTAAATGGGCCTGTTTGAATATGCGTCGCAACGGCTCAAATTTGTGAATATGGCAGACTAAGAAAATAGCCTAACGGCCTTGAAAATCATTAACCTGTCTATCCTTGACTTTAGGACACTCGTAAGGAAAGATTGGTGGATTGTTTGGTTTTATATATTTTAGATTCCAGCCTTGGACTCCCTTATTTTTTAACGGGCATTTAGGCAACCATCCTGGCAACAAGGTAGTATTTTTTGAGATTTTTTTTTTGTGAATAGACATTTTGACCCCGCTTTGTTATTGCTCTCTAAAACACTGCACATTTTTCATCTATCTCAAAACTGGCAAAATCTAGACCTAAAATAATGCACATGTAAAGAGCTCTTCCGAGCAGTTTAAAAGTCATACAGTCACATTATGTTGGTACATGGAAGATGTCAGTCACTCAGTTTTTACAACGTCAAGTGCATGTATAGATTTAGGAATTGGAGTGCTTTATTTTAATGACTTCCAAATTCATGTGGTGCTTCAGCTTGCCAAGTTACCCTGCTTTGTATTTTGGGAGATGATGCTGGACTTGTTTAGTGTTCAGTAGACTATAGTACTCCGCTGATCAGGTGTCAGCAGAATGTTGCATCTCTCCAAGCCTCTGTTCACTGCATTGCCCACATACCCCCAGTTTCCCACACGACCTTGTTTTCAACATGGATGCCGCAATTTTCCCACTGACTGTTGTTTACGTTACAGAAGAATACTGTTTAGCAGACCCCGCGGCATGCAAAAACACAAAAGCTACAGTTTCGTATAGCTGTTATGTAACGTATATGCTTAAATAAAACCCGTCCATTTCCCCACGACGATACAGTACATATATAGCCAAAACGCTAAGACAATACGAAAACCGACGCGGAATGGCGTCTGTCAGGGGCCCGTGAACCTGAATAAAAATAACATACACTCGCGTTGTAAATGTTTGACATATATGTTGACCAATGGGATTGAACATAATGTAGAATTGCTATCTCAAAACCAATCAGACTTCATTTTTCTCTGAGTAGGCTGAACACAGCCGGGGGGATTTTTTTGTCATACATGTTCCCGGGTTGAGACAACGCTGAACGTTTCCTGCACTGGTGCATGGTGGTCGAACAGGAGGAATTGTTGGAAATTTTCGGAGGTTAGTATATAAATTGGTTTTTACCCAGTGTGCATTATTCCCACAGCCATCTCTGGGAGAGGGAATGACAGGCTTCTGCGGGGATTCAAAAGAAGAATGGAAAATACTCTTTAACTAAAATAAATTTGACATTCACATAGTCATAATGCTTATGTTATCATTAATTAGCTCATGGATTCCCCGTTCTTGTTGCCTAACTGCATTGCTAGTGAAATGTGCGCCACTGGACGCCTTATCGACCAAGCTAGCCAACCCTCTGGCTATCATAGAGAGGGACTTTACGTCCAAAATGCTAAAGTTTTAATTATTATATACTTGTTAACCCATATACCCTTACCAAAATGCTGGCTAATAATGTTGAAAAGTCGACGCATTATAGCTAGCATGTTAGCGGTGCTGTTAGCGTGTTTTCTAACGACCCCGCTTTTGACAGGGGACGACTTTTGGTTGTAAAACATTTATCCATCCACATCTCATGTCACCATGCTAGCTAGCTAGCGTTGGTATTTCCACAGTATGGACACCGGGAGTCTACTTTCAACACTGTTATTTAATAGCACATTACATAGTTACATTTGTTGCAAGTCATAGTTATGCTACATCGTAGCTAGCCAGCTCCCTAAGCTAACCTGATATTCAAACCAGTAAGCGCCAAAACCACTTGGAAGTAGTTGATCTTGCCAAAATTAGGGACTACTCATGTTGTGAGCATACATTGTAAACATAAGATCCACCTTACGTTTATTTATGAATAAAACAGTAAATACTTTGGATTATACTTATCGACAACTTAAAATGTCACAGTGATGCTAGTGATACATTAAATCTCTGTCAAATGGATGAGTAACAGTTACATTTGTACCCCGTCATCATATAACAAGTGTGTTGGGACTTGTGTCAGTAAGACGTTTTACTGGCATATCCTGAAAAATACCTGCATCCTCAGTGTGTCAGTGCTTATGTGTGTTCATGAGGACACAAGTGGTTCACATGTGTGTGTTGCGTGTGTTCCTGCAGCAGCTAAAGCATGCTCTTGGCCCAGATAAACCGGGACTCGCAGGGGATGGCAGAGTTTCACGATGCAGATGGGCAGCCAGTCACTCTCTGTCTGGCAGAGGCTGTGACAGTAGCAGGTGAGCAACCAAAAGTTCATGGCGGCTCTAATTTTATGCAGCAGTGGTGCTTGTCTGAAATTTCACGTGGCTCCAGTGTGTTGCTGTATTTTACTCCAAGTTATAGTTAAAGTTCAGGTTGCAGCGCTTAAGGAGTTAGGATATTTTATTATCACAGTACTCTCTACTCTCAACATTAAGTCTACAGCTATATACTTTTGCTTCTGCTGTCTCATGGATATCAAGCCACAACACACCAGCCAAGTTGGTCAACATGAGTGTGCTGTGTATAGTTTACTAATGTTCCATCACATGACCTCTCGGTTGAAGTTCAAGTTCTTCAAACAGGCCACCACGTGCTGCCATTTAGAGCCACCAACATGCAGTCTTGCCTAGTGGAGCTTTAATGTCATCCTGTTACAGTGTGTAGTGTGTAAGATGATTGTGAATATAATGCACAATTTCCCAGATGGTGATCAGATGGAGAGCATGGATACAGTGAGCCTGCAGGCTGTCACTCTGGCGGATGGATCCACTGCATACATCCAGCATGATTCCAAAGCTTCATTTTCAGATGGACAGATCATGGATGGCCAGGTCATCCAGCTGGAAGACGGCTCTGCTGCTTATGTGCAGCATGTGTCCATGCCTAAAGCAGGTACAAGACAAGACCCTGTAGCATCCCAGGACAGAGAGTGTTGACATTCCCAGTCTGTGCTTTGTAACATGAGGGTGGATAGTACTACTCTTGTTTGATTAAATTATAAAATGCCACTTCGACCCTCTTAAGCATTTGTTGCATCAGGGGAAGCAACAGTTTGACCATAATGACCACTAATAGCACTTGCAAGTATAAATAGAAATGTTCAGAAAGTTAAGCAAAGCAGAGAATAATTAATTACTCGCTGTATTTATAGTATGGAAAAGACCACCAGTGTTCCATGGGATAATGATGGAGAGATCTAGTCAAAAAAGTCATATGCTTTTTGTTTTGTTGTGTAGGAGGTGACAGTCTACAGCTTGAAGATGGGCAAGCAGTGCAGCTGGAGGATGGAACCACAGCGTACATCCACACACCCAAAGGTACAGAGTGTGTTTCCTGGATACTTTTATGCGACTATCAGTTTGTGATTTTCAGTTTTTCTATTATGTGATAAATCCTGTATGATTGAACATCAGTGCAATATATTTAGTCCAGAAAGAAGCTTTTGCTCTTTTGATTCTGAGGGACTGTCACTAAATCCTGATGTTTACGGTGTTTTAGCTGTCTCTGCTCCCAAACTCCATTGCGCTCTTTTTAACTTCCTGAGTGTTCAGCACATGTTCAGTTAAAAAGTAGCAACTTACTTACATTTTTCATCCTCTTCTGTGAGTGTGCCTTGTAATATTTAGGCAGTGTTTTATTTTGAAATATTTAGCTTGAAAATAACTAAGGTGATGAAGAAATAGATATCTCTGATAATTGCACTGGACAACAACTTACAGTGATGTTAAAACCAGATGAAGTAAGCAAGCTCATCACGCTAAAATTTTCCTCTTACGAGAGAGAAAACATTGTTTGCTCTTAAGGAAGTGTTGCATCTGTGTGCTGCGGCTTTCCAAACTTGACTGTTCATCTCCCCGACTCTCTGCAGACACGTACGATCAGAGCAGCTTGCAGGAGGTGCAGCTGGAGGACGGCAGCACCGCCTACATCCAGCACACTGTGCACATGCCGCAGCCCAACACCATCCTGGCCATCCAGGCCGACGGCACCATCGCAGACCTGCAGGCCGACGCCACCGCCATTGACCCCGAGACCATCAGTGTGCTGGAGCAGTACACTACCAAGGTAAAGGTACTACATCACTACCTTACTACTTCAGGTGCTGGATGACTCTGGTATGGCAAACATGTCCAGCATTACAGAATCAAGCCTGCAGCTGGAACTGAATTTGTTTTATATATTACTTTCACAAATATTTCACATTTCCATTTTCTAACTTGTTTCTTAATGAATATATGTCATTGTTTAGTATGTTTTCATTTTGTGTGTTTATTGGTATAATCTGTCATGTTCAACTTATCAACTCAACTCATTTTTCATATTTTATTTTCTTGCATTCCATTTAATGTGCTGACCATATTTGAATTCCCATATATTATGGTATTTAACCCCTGATTTCTGTCTTTCTGTTCTATTTCTTTCTTTGGCTTATTATTTTGCTGCAGAAAGGGCACAACTTCTCTGCTGGGTTTTAGTTTCATTTTATTTTTATTTTATTGTGCTGCTTATTTACCACTCATGCAATACCAAAGGTTTTGCAAGAGCTGAAATTCATACTGTCTGTAGTTACAAAATGTCTTCTCGAATATTTCGCTAGCGTAGACTGCTTTAATAATTTTCTGTGTTTTCTCAGATATGGCAATCAAGCATGTCCATTTTTCCATTTATATTTTCCTTGTCTGTGAGTGTTAATCCAGACAACTGACACATGTCTTTTTTGTCCCTGTTAGGTGGAGAATGTAGAGAATCCCTTGGGAACCTTTGGCAGAGCGGAAACAGACAATGGCGTCCACATGCGGGTAGAGTGTCCTTAATTTCCAGTGACTTTCCATGGCCTTCCCAGGTTCGCTAGCAGGGTCTAATTAATGTTTCTTCTCTTTAGATTGTGGTGCAGGGTCAAGACGGCAGACAAGGAAGAGTCTCGCATGTAGGAGAGAAGTCATTCCGCTGTGAATATGAGGGCTGCGGAAAACTCTACACCACAGCCCACCACCTCAAGGCAAGCATGTGGATAAAAACTATCTACCTCTTATTGCCTCATTTTTTTTCCTTTTCGTAGAGGGAATTTGATCATTTCCAGGTCTTGAAACTTGAACAGAATTGTCTCTCCTGTGATTGTTGTGGGATAACAGGAGTTATGTTAAGCCATAGTATCTGTTACTTCAGTTGCCAGTAGAAGGTATTTTGTGCTACTGTTCAGTTTCTTTAAATTTGACCTTTCCAAAAATGACAACAGCATTTTATCCAGAACTGTATCATTGTCAGGGGTGGAAAAGCCTCTGAAACAGCATTTAGATCACAGCACTCTGAAACTCTCCATTGTAATCCTTATTAACTGGATTATTTTAGAGTTTACAGCTCTTTAAGGATGAACCTCCACAGTGTTTTAGTGATAGAATCGCTCTTATGGGATATAATAAAAAAAATATAATTGAAATATATAATAGATAAAATGTACAAAACCATAGCGTAAGTACTCATGGAAGTCTGGAATGTTTGGAAAAATATGGAAAATGGATTGAATCATCTCCAGGTCTCTAGTTTGTGAAAAGGTCTCTTTTTACAGAGACATTGTACAAGATCAGCTACGACACTAAACTATAAATGTAAATGTCAATCTGGCTGCAGTTTGCAACTTCTGTTATATTTTTGTTTGTTTTGGTGGTGCCAGATCTTCACTGATTTGAATTATCATTTCTGATGCCATAGTGTCACTTCTCACTGCTGTGTTATGTCAGAAGGCATCGTAGCACCTCTGCTTACAATTTTAAGAACTGACGCTTATTCTACTGCATAACAGTGCGAGAAGAACTCACATTTTCAGCCCAATGCTGAAAATATAAAAGTGCCTGCATGCACCCACTCAAATGTGGGATTGTTTCATATAACGTCTCTTTGTCCTGGTTTTTCAGGACAAAGAGACTCTCATCTTAAGACAGCTTTTCCCTCGCTGTCTTCCCACAGTGGTGTCAGCTGTTTGTGTCCTCCAGTCCTGCTGCTGAACCGTTGTTTGTGTTTCCCACAGGTACACGAGCGATCCCACACTGGAGACAAGCCGTACGTCTGTGAATATATCGGCTGTGGGAAGAAGTTTGCAACAGGTAACAAGCCGTTGTCTGGGCATTCATTGCATATACAAGACATACAGTCTACTCATTAACTATTTTATGACTGTGGATGCATTTACATGAACTCAGTGCTTCAGTTACTGAGAGTGACCATAATAAAGATGACAGTTGACTAAAGCATGTAGACTGTTTTCCCCAAGTAACACATTTACACAGATTTATTCAACAGTCAGATCATTTAACTCAGAGAACGTGACACAGTGTTACTCAGAGCCAAAACATCTCTGTATCACACAGTCAGAACATTTTGTCGCAGTATTTTATCACTTGTGAAGCTAAAAAGCAAACAAATTACTAAAACAAGTGCTTTTCAAAAATATACATAATTTTCCGCCAATTGATAATTAAGTCAGTCAGGCTAAGGTGAATACATGACAGTTGCTACAGAACGTAATCACACTAAGATCAGATTATTGGCGTGTATGTAAACATGCACTGTAAAGGCTTTTCTGAATCTTGCTTCTGTGTTTTTGCGGCGCTTTCAGGGTATGGACTGAAGAGTCACTCTCGCACACACACCGGGGAGAAGCCATATAGATGTCAGGAGATGAACTGCCGCAAATCCTTCAAAACCTCCGGCGACCTCCAAAAGCACACAAGGACACATACAGGTACATCACAGCACACGAGAACTCACTGACCTATTCATTTTTCCTCTGGAGAAAGAACATGCAGAGTGGTAGAATTGCCTTTTTCCAATGTCACAGGTCTGGAACAGGGTTTGTTCTAAATATAGTTTGTGCCCTTGTCCTGTTTCTGCTGGGTTCCAATATAACAGGCCTGTCTTAATGAGCCTGCATACCAGGGTGAGACTAAATTTACTCCGCATGGGTCCCAGGCTAAAAATGTGGCAGAAGAGCTTTTATTTTCATTCTTCTATCTAAATGAAGGGTTCCCATGCAAGTCTGGAGTATTTGGAGAAGTAGAGAAAGATCATTTCCAGGTCCTGGAACTCCTGATACACATGCAGTTGTAGACTCATTTGATATTTCATGTTTGTTTTTGTGAAGAATAATCCACAACTACAGGGAGATATTGCATAAGTTACAGACATATTGCCCATACTATCGGCTTGCCATCTGGAAAACCGAGCAAAATCATTAAATCCAGTCAGGAATTTAATTCTGCGGAAGAGCATGGAGATTCAGACCTGGAAACTGAAACTCCGTCAACCCTGTCAAACTTGTCTCTTATTGCAGGAGAGAAGCCTTTCAAATGTCCCGTCGAAGGCTGCGGTCGGTCGTTCACCACTTCCAATATCCGCAAGGTCCACATCCGAACACACACGGGAGAGCGGCCGTACTACTGCTCCGAGCCGAGCTGCGGACGGTCCTTTGCCAGTGCCACAAATTACAAGAACCACATGAGGATTCACACCGGTAATTTTCCCTTTCTTGCACAGTGTAACCATTTAACTGATGCTGTCATCCAGAACAGGTCTGAGTCTTTTTCCTTCATGGAAGTCCATCAGTAATTTTCAAACCTCACTTATGGTACATAATTCTTATATCTTAGAGAGGCATAGGAAAACACAGAGAATAACAATCCATATGAGCTCTAATAAGGTATATCGTTTGTGTTGTAATATTATTATTTGGTAACTGTGTCTGATTAGTTTGAAGCACACATCCTGCAGAATTTTGCATGTAGTTTGCAGCTAAAGTGATGCTGTATGGATTAAGAGTGCAGCATAATTACAACATAGAATGTATTATGTATCAAGCTAATGAGTGTGAAATGTTACCAGTGCTAAATCAATGCCATAAGGACAGGACTTTTCATTACCCTTAGTAATAATGAAAACAAAGCCTTTGTTCTCATTGTCTGACGACTTTCTCTGCTTCTCCAGGAGAGAAACCCTATGTGTGTACTGTGCCTGGGTGTGAGAAGCGCTTCACAGAGTACTCCAGCCTTTACAAGCACCATGTGGTTCATACGCCCTGCAAGCCGTACAACTGCAACCACTGCGGCAAAACCTACAAGCAGATCTCCACGCTGGCCATGCACAAACGCACCGCCCACAACGACACGGAGCCCATCGAGGAGGAGCAGGAGGCCTACTTTGAACCCCCAACAGGTCAGGAAAACTGAGTTGCATTGAATTGTTATTAGATAGTTTATAAGATTACTGGAAATTTGACCATATCCGCTGTGAAACTGGATTGCTGCAACAACAAATAGTAGGAAACCTCAAAAGAAAAGGATCATAAATAAGAATTGGGCAAATGAGTTGGTATAAAACATAAATTCAAATTAAATTACATGTCCATAATGTGAGCGAGTCTTCCCTGTTTGATTCAGATGCCATTGATGATCCTAATGTGACCTATGCAACAGCCGTGGTGGAGGCAGAGGACTCCGGCTCAGAGCAGGTCCCTGTAGAAAGTGCAGAGATCCTGGGACAGCAGCACGTTGCCTTGGTTACACAGGAGGACGGAACTCAACAGCAGGTAATGTAATACAGTAATGTGGTAAATAACTAACCCTGAAACATACACTGAAACAACCGCCAAGCAGTACATATCAGTAAAAGCTGGAAGTCTACTAATCTTTTATTCACAAGAAAAATTAACCCTTTAAACTTGACACAAACGATATGTTTTCTTTTCATATATTGTGATAAAAATTAATGTCACCAGATATCAAAATTTTAATCATGATAACTTTTTCAGCCATATCACCCAGCATTACATTGGCATTTGAATTCTTGTATACATAAAACTCTGTCTATTCTGACCACTGTACATGCTCTGACATGTACAGTGAGAATAGGAAGGGTGGCATAGTTATACGAAAAATATATACAGCACTTCCTTGCAGGTTCCTTTTTTCTTTCTTCTTCTCCTTCCCCTTTTGTTGTTAATTTACAAGCCCTTGGCAGGTGAACCAAAAAGTTAATTTCAGACAGTATGCCCCTTAGTGGATTTTTTATTGTTCTAGACAGGGTTTGCTAAGTACACATGCTCTTTTTTCCATCGCCCTGATTTCTAATTCATATACACCCTAAACATGGTCCACATATATGACATAGTTTTGTCTAATGAGAAGCTTATATCAGGCACCTGAGGTCCACGTGCCATTCTCAGGATATCTCAGTGGTTGTTCAGTGATGGGAGAGCATTACTCATACAATTCCCCTAACCAGATTTTTTGTAAAGATGATGTGCTGTGAAACTGAATGTTCTTTATTGTGTAATGTCTCCTGATCCAGGTCAGCATCTCTGAAGCAGACTTACAGGCTATGGGCGGCACAATCACCATGGTAACTCAAGAGGGCACAACCATAACCATCCCAGCCCACGAACTGGCAACGCAAGGGGCTCACTCTGTTACCATGGTGACGACAGACGGCTCAGATGGACAGGTAAGCAACTGCAGCAAGTTCCAAGTAGAAACGAGAAGCTGTAGGAAGCTTGTTGTGATGCTATAGAGGGCTTTCAAGTAACGTAACACACCATCTGGCGGCCATATTAGAGCTCTTCAGCACGTACAAGTAGGCTGTCTCAACAGTTTGGAATAGACATAGTCCATTTCTGGGCCATTTTTCACTAGAAACTGTTCATTTTACCGCTGATAGAATTTAGCACTCATATTTAGATGATGTTAGCTTGTTAGTTAGAGCATCCACTCAGCTAATCACTGACTTTTTGGCTGATAATAGCTAGTTGTGTGTCAATATTAGCTGCTTTGTTAAATCAGCCTTATCACTAACCAAAAACAAAGATTTCATTTTGTATGAATTATATATGAGTTATACTTTCTCAATTGTGCATATCTTTGATGAGACTTGCTGCTTGCTACTCTGGTCTGCCCTGCAAGCTTCCTCTGTTGACCTTTGAGTTGGATGTCTCTGTCTCCCTCAGGTGGCCATCATGACGCCTGACATGGCCTCGTTCCAAGCTGTGGATGAGGCAGGCTACAGCCAAGAACAGGAGGATGTTCACCCTGTCACCTTATTGGCCACCTCGAACGGCACTCACATCGCTGTGCAGGTTGGTAGGCCACACCATAGGCATCAGTAGACTGGTGGGGGTGAGTTCCATTCTGTGCATTCAGTCTCTTGATTACAAATCAGAAAGAGCTGGGCATAGTTGTCCCTCCTTGTCTACAAGGTACATGCAGAAAAGGTTACATCTGTGAAATGGGTGACTGTACATGGGAATTGTCCAAATCATTAATCTGTGTTCCACATTAAAATTAGCCATTGAGCATAAGAGACATCTAAAATTTGAAAAGTAACCATGTACACAGGCTAATGGTTGAATTACTGTATTTCTGTACTGATCCCCTCTGTTTTGCTGAAAAACAGCCTCACTTCTCTGTTGTTACTATGATACTGACAGGAGTTTCAGTCAGGGCTAACTGCACTTATACCTTTTTCCCCTTAGATAATCCCTCCTCAGTCCCCACCCTGTTGAGCTATTTGCTGAAACGCTCAGGTGAAAATGATGGGTAGGTGGGGTTGAGAACAGGGGATTAAGAGTAGCCGGCCACGTTAGCAGTCGTTAGCACCCTCCTGTTTGCGGTGCTGACTTACAAGTTGTACTGCATGAGAGTTCACAGCCACAGGACATGTTGGTTGATGCGATATTCAAATCCACCACAAGTCTTTCTTTAATCCCCAGACAAAGGAAACTAAAGCATAATATATAATTTACAGCTGTGGTTTTATTGCCTATTGACTTAACAGTACTCCAAAAGCTTATCACCAAACCCAGGAGGAAATAAGTAGAATTTTCCACATCTGACAAATGCCAGCACTAGTTAGCTATTGTGAAATTATAAACATTCATCGTCTGTGTGTCAAAAAATTCAACATTTCCTGTATCATTACAAAATACTTCTATCTGAAATCTGATATTCATACATATCAGAAATGAAATACTTTTAAGTCTTCAACAGTTTAATAGTGGATATTAACTATTCAGGTTGTAAAACTTTTCAGGACTAATATCACGTCAAAGCGTGCAAATCTTAAGACAAACCAACTTTTTATTTACCCTGATGAGTTTCTATGGCAAACAAGCGTGCTCTTTATTTACTCCCTCTGTCATGTAAATCACAATGCTAATCCTCCCTTCACACCTTTTACCACCTTGTGATAGTTAGAGGTGGTAGTGTCTTTTGCCTGGATGGCAGTAAATAGATTTAATCAGTGTTGATTAAATGGTCATAATGTCACATGAGCTATTGAGGCATAAAACAGTAGCAGTGATTGATTATCTATGTTCTGTATGCCAATCAGTCTTTGTATTTTGCCCCCCTTCCCCCCACACCCTCTCCCTCCAGCTCAGTGATCAGCCGTCGCTGGAGGAAGCCATCAGAATAGCATCAAGAATACAGCAAGGAGAGTCGCCAGGCCTGGACGATTGATGGCAAAGCTAACCAGATTATGGACTATGATTAAGGATCAAAACCATCCACATTGGACTATATCAAAGAGAAAAATCACTTGTCTTCCTCCTTGTTTTTTCCCCCACAAAAGAACTTAGCTTTTATGTACATAGGTTTTTGATAACTGGAGTTCTGCTATGCTATTTTGTCCCTCATCCAAACAACTTGGAGAGGGGAAAATGCTTTCTAATGTTTATGGTGCACAGTGCACACTGCAATGTACAGCTAATGCTATTTCTAATAAAAAAAAGATTGTGTGATTAATTGACTGTACCTGACTGTTGAATACCTGTGCCTGTTTACATTTTGTTTTCTTACTTACTTACTAAGCAGGCAGCACTGAAAATAATTGCAGTTGTAATATCAGATCAATATCAAATAAGGGGAATATAAAAAAAAAATTTCTAGGTTTGTAGATATGCATTGTTAAAAACCCAAAAAAAAAAAAAATCCCTGCAACTTTCAAAGATATGTCTATCCACTTCACCAATGTACATAAGATGGAGAGCCTGCAGATTTGCATATGTGCATGCCAGCTGTCCCCTTAATCAAAAGCTCCAGATGGAAGTACCATGTGGACAGAAAAGTGACAATGTTCAAGACATATGTGCATATTTTTACTCATACAATTTGTTAATTCCTTAATGAAAAGTTGGTCTGTTGGTGTAATCAGCCAACAGTTCCCCTATTTTATATCTATTTTATCTATCCCCTATTTTACTGATTTATTTTATCAGAGCTGTAGGGGAGGGTTAACTCAAGTTTAACCCACTTTTTTGGACATAAATATAAATTACATCACTGATTATGGTATTTTGCGTCGTGTGTAAACCAAGTATAGTCAAGTATAGTCACTTGTCACTCTAATCTAAGGACAAGGCTTTGATCGTGACATCTAAATAATGGATTCATTGTCTGGAGGTTAATGTAATTGTTTGACTCCAACAAAACAGGGATGAGACATGAAAGGCGTGCGTTCGCGCCAGATTCTTGTCCCATTATCGATGACGTAACGCCCTCCAAACCTTTTTTGGAACGCCCATCTTTCAAACTTTCAATGCGCGCTCTCATTGGCTGCTGAGCGTCACTTGACCAACGGTCGCGGGAAGTCCTTTGCCACGCGCGTGATAGGAAGACTCAGTTCTTGACTCATTCAAACGTTTTTGTAAACATAGCTAAGTTTTATTGTGGATATACGGGTTTCCTTATCGATATTCCATCAAGAAGATATTGACGGACACCGATGCACGACGTGACCGCGTACTAACATATTCGAACTGAGTTAAAGTTCATTTTCAGACCTTCGAACGGAGAAAAGAAGTTGTTAGTGTGGTGCCATTTTCAGCGTTGGATGGGCGTGTTTGTGATAAGTAAGCAAGTTGGCTAACTTTTGTGCTAGCATGTTAGCAAAGTTTTAAGAATTAACGTACATACGAGGACGCTTCACTGAAAGACAATATATTCATTCTGAGTTAGTTAAACGTTAACTAGTGTTATTTTTGCAAGCAACGCCAGCTACATTACTATAGTAAGTTCGGGGTTGCAACCGCGTGATTTTCACGTCGACGAACTCGGGCTTTTAATCCGAAGATGTCGAGTTTCAGTTGCCGTGGACACAGACCCTTTTCCCCTATGGCTCGACCAATTCGTCAGAAATTACAGTTTACATCCAGCGATGGAGAGGATGACCCCATAGAGGACGTTAACAACAGCACAGGAGCTGAATCTGGCTTTACAGAAATGGACTCCCCGATGCCAGTGCGACGGGACTCCGCCGATAAACGGCTGGAGGGAAGCAGCCCCCTGAATCGTACCGAGGACGACGACGTGGAGCTATGGGACGAGGAGGGCTTTGACTCCCCGTCTCACCTGCAGTCCCCTGGCAGTGTTATTTCTGCAAACTGCTCGCCATCGCCGAGGAAAAGTTCTCGGTTGTTCGGTGGGTCACCGGAGCGCTCATATGTTCAAGATGACGGGGAAGGATCCAGCTCGCCAATACCAGATTGTCCCGACACACCTCCACACAAAACTTTTAGAAAACTCCGTCTGTTTGACACACCACACACACCAAAGGTTGGTATTTGTTGTTACTTCCAATAAAGTGGTGTATATATTAGTGTAAATTGTTTACGAAAACCCTTTTATTGATCAGTGACAGTATTTACACGAATATTGCATCATTATAGGGATATCTTTCCATTTTATCCTTGCCCCTTTACAATAAAGGTCAAAGTATTTGAGCAGTTTTAAATTATAGAAATAGAAACTTGAACATGTTTGTACCCTAAAATGCTGCTTCTAGTGCTTGTCAACTATTTGATTTAGAACAGTGGCGTTAACAAAAGCAGTATCAGTTTCACACAAACCATTCAGTCCACTTATAGAATTTCAAATGGGACTTTCGCTGCTTCATTAAATACCGACCTGATGACCTACTTATGTAGTAACGTTACTATACCATTGCATAATGTACTTACTGTAGCCAGTCAGCCAAATGAGTCATTGAGCTGGGTTTTTTGTCTGGGCATGTAATTTTTTCTTCCCTCAGGGACTGCTGAATAGGAATTATTGCCTTTCCAGTAAATCTGAGCTACCGTCCTTGTTGCACACCACATTCTAGTTTAAAATTATCATTTGTTATTGGTTACTGATCAGTTTTTTTAAATCACCCCAGACACACACCTGGTTGAGTAGTCCATGCTCCTTTTTGTATTTTAAATCTTTACTTTGTATTTTACTTTTGCTGTTGATGTTACAGTGATTAAAAACATAATTTATCTTTTTCAGAGCCTGCTGTCCAAAGCTAGAGGCTCTAGTGTGGGGTCCTGTAGCAGGAGAGTTGCCCTGTTCAAGAATGTGGAGGCGTCAGGAAAACAAGTTACAGACAGCAGTGGCAAGAGACACCAGACCCCTCTGGTCAACTTCAACCCCTTTACCCCAGACTCGCTCCTCATCCAGTCTGCTACACAACAGAGGAACAACAGGAAGCGGGCACATTGGAATGAGTATGTTTTTCAATTGTTTAGTCTGACCCAGCTTTGTTGGTTGCATAGCAGGAGAGTACCTTTTGTCTTTCGGCAAAAGCCACAGTGGCTGACCATTCCCAATATTTATATTCCAGTTGCTTTTCAAGAGAATAGGCAAGCTGCAGACAAAATTTATAGGTGTATGTTTTTTGTTGATTTCCCACTGTGTTCATGTGCTGTAGAATGATACTAAAGTGTTTATCTTTGTCAAAGTAGTGTAATTACATTTTTGCAGATTGTGCACAAAGTGCAAAATGACTTGTTCACCAACACAGTTGGCCACATACTGTATAGTACAGAACAGTCTCTAACACCTGTACCTGCCTCTTTTCATGATGGACACAGATTGAAGCCCATTGTTGTAGTAACCAGATTCGTTAAAGCCGTTGACTAAGCATGACTAAGACAAGGGGGTTTGGCAGAGAACCAAGACCTCATGGTTACTGGTGAACTCTGCCATGTGGTTGTGAAGACCTCAGTGCTGCCCTCTGGTGTGCAGAATGTGAAATAACATCCTCTGTTTTCTTTGATTTTCAGCTCCTGTGGGGAGGACATGGAAGCAAGCGATGGTGAGGGGGAGGAGGAAGTCCTCCCACCATCCAAGGTAACTTAACTCTTGTGAAATCTTCATTCAAAGTGTGCAGTGACATTTAGGATGTTGGTTTGTTATTTTTCACCATATACTTGCCATGTCTAGGAAAATCTTTTAGTTATTGTGCAATGAGAAATGTATTTTGCAGATAGTGTTTACAGTTTAAATGTACAATACAAACACAAGCACACATTGAATGTATATACAAATACATGCCGTCCAGGCAAAGTGGTTAAAAAGACCAGACCGGGTGTGAGTTGCCATATTGTGCAGTCATAGTTATGATAAAATGCATAAGTACAAAGAACAAGACATTACATCATTTTATGTGCAGTTTAATTGCAGCAGAGGAGTTCATACAGTTTCTGCAATGGCATTTCAGTTTCCCTGTATTGGTTTGTTGGCATTCCTTATTGAAACCAGTTGGCACTAGTTAGTTTCAGTGGTGGTCGCACCATTTTAAGGAAACTGGAGAACAATTGCAGAAACTTTTTCTTACGATGTGACAAGGGTCTGGCTATTAAAACAATCCAAAGCAAAAACAGATGTAAATTAATACCTTAATGTTTAGTGTTTATGTGCTAAGCCTGTTGTAAAACTTTTCTCTTTCACTGTGTCCTCAGAGGATCACCATGATGGAGAGCAACATGATGTCCAGATATGCCTCAGAGTTCCACGAGCTGGAGAAGATTGGCTGTGGGGAGTTTGGTGCTGTGTTCAAGTGTGTGAAAAGGCTAGATGGCTGCATCTATGCTATCAAGAGATCAAAGAAACCTCTGGCAGGATCAGTGGATGAGTAAGTTGAATTTTGATTGCTTGCGAAGAAATATGCCACTGTTTTCAGTGATTTTATTTTTCTTTCTTACAAGTGATATGTCCATTATGGGAAAAGATTGCTTGACCTTTAGCCTTCAGTATCTCATAATTTTGAGGATCCTGTCTGTAAAAGTGATGTTCTGCTGTTGATCAAGGTTTTAAGTTAAAAGTTATTATTAAAGCTCCTGTAATTTGTTTTGAACTTTATGCTTCTGATTTCTAATCAATGTTACACATTTCAAGTAGTGCAAATGTTGTTTGGAGCAAAAACTAATATTTTTTTAATGCTCTTCAGTGTTCTACTTGCTCTCAGTATCATGCATGCAATCCATTGTGTTTCTACACAGATTGGTCTGTAGACGTTGTTTACTAGAAAAGCTTGAAGGCAGTTTTTTTTCCTTTGAACTAGAAAACTTGGAGACTTGCCCCAGACATGCCTTAATTAAAACAGTCTGTTTTCTCCTCCCCCACCTTCACAGGCAGAATGCCTTACGGGAGGTGTATGCCCACGCTGTGCTTGGCCAGCACCCCCACGTGGTGCGCTACTGTTCGGCCTGGGCTGAGGACGACCACATGCTCATCCAGAATGAGTACTGCAATGGTGGCACGCTCTCTGATGTCATCACAGAGAACTACAGGCGGCTGACCTACCTGACGGAGCTGGAGCTGAAGGATCTGCTGCTGCAGGTCACACGAGGCCTGAAGTACATCCACTCTACCTCCCTTGTGCACATGGACATCAAGCCAAGTGAGTGCTAGAGGATGATGACTGTAACAGTATAGTAATAGCAATATTAGCTGTGACTGTAGCTACAAGATTTGTGTAACATTTTTAAAGTTATATACTAACAGGAATTAAACACTTAACTATAATTAAAGGAAGTCTTGTATGGCAAAAGACTTTTACGTGTAATGTTATGTTGTATCAGCAGCACAAAGACACATTGTTGCAGATATCCCTGCCATAATGAGGAATTAAACAGATAATTGGCATTGGGAAGTAGACCCCGTCTCCCTTTTTACAATAGGTTCATGTGCACAGCCTTAATCTTTTGTGAATAGAAACTAATGAAATATCTACATCTTGCTCCTAGGCAACATCTTTATTTCACGGAAGTCGGTTGCCACTTTTGATGAAAGTGATGAGGAAGATGGTGATGGGCTGAAAACCAGTGTTGTTTACAAAATAGGTAAGTGGTTACCAGAGGCTCTAATTCTGCAATCAGTGTAATTACTGTTTGAAGCAGGACAGATTTTCTTTGATTTGTTTTTGTCCTGGTGATATTGGACTGTTAGGTTTATCGTAAGATGGTCAACCACATGTCTAAAATGTGAATGTATTTTCGCTCCTCTCCAGGTGATCTTGGTCATGTTACAAGAGCGAACAATCCACAGGTAGAAGAGGGCGACAGCAGATACTTGGCCAATGAAGTTTTACAAGAGGTTAGTCTTCTTAAACTCTGAGTGTTTTTGGACAAATAAAACTGAGTATGAAAATGTATATTAACTTTTTCTCTTTGTATGCACATCCTTTGTAGGACTACAGTAACTTGACTAAGGCGGACATCTTTGCCCTGGCTCTCACTGTGGTCAGTGCTTCAGGGGCCGAGCCATTGCCAACTAATGGAGACAAGTGGCACGAGATTCGCCAGGGGAAACTACCTGCCATCCCCCAAGTGCTTTCTCCAGAGTTTCTCAGTCTTCTCAAGGTAGCAGTCAATCTTATTGTGAATATTATTTGGTAATTTAACTCCTTTTGCATCAGTATGTAATCAGAGAATTATTGAATTGAACTTAAACAAACAAACCATAAACTGTCAGAAATTCGCAGATACCATTCATCTCTAATGTGAGATAATGTTTCCTGTTGATGTTCCTGATCACATCTTTGTTTAGCACATAGTTTTCTGGTGTTAACTTGATCCTCTTATGTTGTTCATCTCCTTCAGCTAATGATCCACCCCGACCCAGCCAGAAGACCATCGACATCTGACTTGATCAAACACCCAGTGCTCCTGACCGCTGCCAGGATGAGTGCAGACCAGCTCAGAGTGGAGCTCAATGCTGAGAGGTTCAAGAATGCCCTGCTTCAGAAGTATGTACATAACCGCACAGCCAATGCCACACAAACTGTAGAACCCATATTTATTCAGTAGTGGTTAGTACAACTTAGATGGGACTCTGTCCGGGCATTACCATGACCAGTAAATAACATTACAAGTTAATTTATCTTCCTTTTACCAGCTGATTGATTGGTTACCTGACAAGCTTTGACTGTGTCGGTCACAGCGAAAATATAGCAACATTTAGCTGGTCAGTTGTGGAGAGCTTGTAATGCGAAATGCAAGCACAGTGAATTGGTTCTGTGATGAAAGGTTAAAATAAGTAAATAGAATAATAATAATAAATAGAACACGTTTTGAGATGTATGTGATCTCCACCTGTGCTTGCATCTGTTACTGTGTTGCTGTGCAAATTATCTGTCTCTACACCACTGTTGGCAAGATCGATAAAGTCCCATAAATTTATTGTGATTGTCGATTAAAGTGCTTCTGAAAACAAATTTTAGGGAAATTGGCCTGAAGCCCTCTAATTAATACCTTGTTCAATTGGTTTGTCTTTTTTAGGGAACTGAAGAAGGCCCAGATGGCCAAGGCTGCAGCTGAGGAGAAGGTTTTGTCGACAGATCGGATCCTGACACGCTCTACGGTTCAGTCCAACCCCAGAACCTCCAGGCTCATTGGCAAGAAGATGAACCGGTCGGTCAGCCTCACTATCTACTGAGACTCTAAACCACCTTAAGAGGAGTTAAACAGATTGACTGGATCATGGACCTTGAATCAGACCTTTTCAGTTGAGACAGACTGTTATGCTTTTTTATTTTTGATGAAAATTGGCACACACTCTGAAGAGAACCCATTCAGTTGTGCGGGTGGGCTGTTCAGCTCAGTTGAAGCTGTAGATTGTTGCCATACTCTGTTCTGAACTTGGACTCATCTCAATAAACTCACATTGTCAATTTGTTCAGCTCTGTTGCCAGAGGACTTTTCCTCGGAAAAACTGTTATTTCCTAAAGGTAGTATTGTACCTTTACACTCTGTCATTCCTCAAAGTTGCATGGACATCAGGCTGTCTCTCCCGTTTTGTCTCCCGGCACTTCTTCGACAAGCCTAAGACTTATTGGTGGCAAACTGAAGCCACAGTGAAGCTCTCTTCGGTGTGAATGTACTAGCCGTAGCCGTGTGCACCTTACTGCCTGTCAAACGCCTGATGCTGGGTACAAGAGGGTCTGAGAACGGACGATTGCTGTGTTTGTAATGGAGCACTTTGGAGGCAACAAGTGGAACTTGCCACATAAAAAAATACCTGCTGCTATTGATGTTTTGTCTGTATCAGGGTTTGGTAGGTTTCAGGTTGGATCGTTCTAAAGATCACTGGCTCTTATTTTGAGTAGCAGATGTCTCTGTTGCCCCCATTATTCCACCCCCGTCATGTCAAATTGTGGGAGCGGAAAATGGATCATGCCATTTGAGAAAATTATCCAATCTGTTTGAAGTACCAAATCCAGTGATTTTGCCTTTGTTTTGTAAGGATAGAAATGGTACATAGTGTTTTATTTCTCATGTTTTGAGCTGCCAACCCTGCCTGTAGCATTAGAACAATCATTGTCCTGTTCAGTAGATTCTCATGTTCTACTTTGTTTTTCTGCTGTCATTTCATGTCTTGATGATTACTGTTAGAAAAGTATTCTCATGTTTTTGTTCTGTAATTCCTAACAAAACCATACATCGTTGTAACCTGTACATATGTTCTTTTATTAAATTCACCTCATCAACATTTTGTCTTGAGTCTCAGATTATATACCATGCCTCAGTTCTGCAGCTTACAGAATCAAGTTTTGACCCCTCTTGTACTTGAATCATTGCACTCATCGTGACTGCAAAGAGACAGCAGTGAAAATGTCCATCTTAATGTGTCAATGTGTTAATTAGTCTTATGAATATTTTTCCCACAAAATATTTGATATAGATATATAGGAAAGATATGTATTTGGAAAGAAACCTATGGCATTCAATATAGTAAGTGCCTACTACTTTGTCACTTCCAATGCAGTTTCTTTTGTGGAGGTTATCATTTGTGAGGAATTATTTAGAAACAGATGTCTTGAAATTAGGCGGAATGTAATCGAGCATACCATTAGTACCAAGGAAATTACACTTGATTCCCAAGAAAATGTTAAACCTGAATTACCTCACACCAGTAATGGATTTATGGATATATTTTGCAGTATTTCTTCCATTCCATTGAGAGAATACATTTTTAGCATGGGGTGTGTCATGTGAGAACCCATTTCCAATTCTGGCAGTTGTGATGCCTTGCTCTTTGCATCCAGCTAGAACCAGTCTAAGTGAAATCACAGCTTCCATATGATATTCACCTGGTCGGTTCAACATTTTTTCAGTGCATAACCTACAGCTAATTTGCTTTGACAGAGCGGGGTTTAGAAAAAGAGGCATAAATTACATTTTCCTGCATTTGTAGCAGAAAGAAGAAAACTTTGGGTAATTTCCTCTTTATTCAAATCATAGTAACCATGCATACTAATACACTGATTAAAATTCAGAACTAGTCTATAAAAACCTATTTGCTGCAAGACAACATAAAAATTGACTTGATAAGATCTCCCCTTTTATTTCAGTTGCATTTATCATTACAAATGTGATCTGATAGGAATAGGATGACGGTAAACAAGAACTTTGCGATGTTATATAACACCCATTTTAAACCAAAACGTCGCTCCGCTCAGCCCTCTTTTGAACCAAATCGTGGATGCTGATCTTGGGGGAGCCTGACACACACACACACACACACACACACACACAGCACCATCACATTATAAAGTTTCCTCTCGCTGAGTGGTGCTGCAGCACCTCAATCATAATCATGCCAGACACGCACCGTGGCCTTGGTGTCTGACAGCGCGTCATGTGACTGTCCCATTGTGTTTTATAGAGACAGTTCTCCCATAGAGCAGCACGACTCACAGTCACCAAGAGAAGAGCAAGACAGGGAGGGAGAGGAGTTGTTGTCATCATTATGGCTCTACGGGACGAACTTTTGAAGGCAATATGGCACGCATTTACGGCTCTGGACGTGGACAAAAGCGGAAAAGTCTCCAAATCACAACTGAAGGTACAGTATGTAACTTTAACCTGCGCCGCTTGCTTGGCTCTTATCACTTTAGGAGCTGCTGTGACCAAGGTGGCATCTAACTTTGTTGGTAGAATTTAAAACCCGAGTCTGTGTCGTCTTCAAAAATGTATTTTAGCTTCGGTTCGTGGTTCACAAATTAACGGCTGCGCACCTGTCAGTAGACGTGCGTTGATTGACTAAACCTAACGAACAAACAAAAACAAAACAGGAAAAATATAGTAAACTTTAAAGTACGAAACAAGTACACCACCACCACCAAACTGGCACTATTAGAATATTATTATAGTGCAGTGAAGCAGCAAATAACTATACTGACTAACATAGAGACAAAGACGCTGCAATATTATGGCTAAAATACTGATACCAAGAGATTAGAAGACTATAAAGTAAGATAAGAATATTAATGTAGACGTTCATTGGTGAAACGGATTTAATATCAGATTCAACTCAAAATGTAGCCACTCTCCTGCTGCCTTGAAATAGCACAGCTCTGTAGCTGTCCTCTGCATGTTTTCAACCATTGTCTTAAAGGTTCGCGTGCCTCTATACATAGTACTGTAAAACTGACAGTAGGGTGTGTTTTTGTTTAAACTGACAGTCACTTCATTACCTTGATACAGACCGTGACCAGGACTTTTTATCAAGGCTGAATCTTTTGGGTATTATTGGTCACATTTTCCCTACTGTCTGTACCTCAATCTTGCTTTATACAAAAATGTGTTTATTTACTTATTTATTTATTTTTTTGTTTGTTTGTTTTGTTTTTTACTTTTTTCCCCTTTAGTATCTAATTGGGAAGGGAAAACAGTTTGATGCAGTGCTGTCAACTGGGTCAACATTTTAAAGGGAAACCCCCACCCTAGAAACACTTGAACATTGTTTAAAAAAGAACTAGAGATTTGATGAGTTATTTTTCTTCTTCCCATGGATAACTGCCCAAATGTAGACGATATGATGTCATGTCAGGATATTTCCAGCTCAGCTAAATCCAGCAGACGTCCATCACATGTGGCTGTGGTGTCAGTCCCTCAGAAACAAGAGGCAAGGACTTCTCTCTTGACCAGGGATGGGAAGTTGTGTGCAGACTGAGAGTCTGCAGGTTTTCAGTCCAACCAAAGGTGACACCAAGTGATTTCTCTGATTAGTTCCACCTCTCTAGCTGAAGTGCTAATCAGTGAAATCACTTTGTACAGTACTATGTTGGAATGAAAACCTGCAGCCTTTTTAACCATGGCACAAGGTTGCCTATCCCTGTTCTGAATCACCATTTTGCTCTAATGTTCAACCATCACAGGGAGAAATCCATCATAGAGGAGGCAAAGAAGCCTCAAACTGCAACTTCACTCTCTGGACTAGAAAAAAAATCATGAATCATGCCTCTGCTCTTATTCTTAGGCTATTGCTATAGTCTTCTCTTCACCTCAGTTCACCACAAGTTCAAGTCCATTCCGTTGTTGTTGTTGTTGTTGTTGAAAGGCATTCTGGGAAATGTAGGAAATCACTAACTTGTTGAAATAGATGAGGCAGATTGAGTAAAAGTGGGCCCAATAAAAAGCCGAACGATACTTGGTCACAAAATTCAAGCATCACAAAATGATTTGTGAAAGTGTATCCACGGGTGGATTTTTCCTTTACCACCATTCCCCTTTTTATCAAAACATTCAAGCCAGGTTTCTTGTTAAACAGCATAAAGATGCTGTGCAGGTCCCATGCAGTCATAAAAGCCTGACCACAGGCAGTCCTCACAGAAACAGATGTCCTGACATATCAGTATTTTTGCCTCATTAAGCACAGACTTGTTCAGTGTGACCACAGGTGGCTTTATCAATAGCCTGTTCATTAGCGTGACTATCTGCAGGGGAGGAGTGTTTATCTGAAAAGACATAACCACCATTTGAAAAAAGGCGGCACCTACTCTACAACGTAATTGATTTGTTACATTTGAAAGAAACTGTTGTTCTTAGATATTTTCCCATGATTCCAGGTGCTGTCCCACAACTTGTGTACAGTGATGAAGATCCCACATGACCCTGTGGCGCTGGAGGAGCACTTTAAAGATGACGATGAGGGCCCAGTGTCCAACCAGGGTTACATGCCGTACCTCAACAAGTTCATCCTGGACAAGGTCAGCCAACCACACTGATTCCCTTCAATAAGACCACAAGGGTGACTGAGACAACAGTGTTTGGCATGGGTATCTCAAGTTAAAATTGGATACAGCCAAGATTTTTAAATGGCATTTTCATCATTCAGCTGAGGATTTTATCCAGAGAAACTTACAATGAGTGCAACATTTCAGTTCAAATTCTTTACTGACTGGCAGCATTAAAAGTAACCGATACTAAGGATTGCATAAGGTCAATGCCCAGCATCCAGCATCACAAAATGCAGAAAATCAGCCTTACCTTAGCTTAATGTTTAACATTTTTATAAATCCAACAGTTGAGAGTATAATATTTCAGCTGAAGTTAAAATATAAAAATTGACTAAACTGGAGTTACAAGGTTTTGACCTGATAAAGACAATGTGTAAGAAATGGCAAAACATAAATGGGGAATGGCATTGACATCCCGGGTTTATAGAGGGTGAAGTCAGCCAGCTACTCCAGCTGGTTTCATAACTTCATAACTATCACTTTATATGGATAATTCTGCATTAGTAGGAGTTACGTTTGCATTCTCTGGGGACTTGTGCAAACTTGTTAAGTTCCAAGCAAATTTTTCTTCACATTATTGGTGTTTCAGAAGACAAGCGGACCATAAAAGTCTATTGATTGATATGTTGTATCATTATATTGTGCTGATGGCATGCTCTCAACCTCTGTTATTGATATATCCATCATTCCACGTTTAGCTCGGACAGCCGCACAAGAGCATTTATTCAATAGTGAGACAATTCATTGAGTTTCTTGTCCTCATTTCGGTGCTGATGTCATAGAGGGTCACAGTATGAATGGAGTGGTGGCGATTGTTTTGCTGGGCATCATGACAAGTGAAAGTCTCCCCCTTTATGATGTCATAAAGGCAAACTCCCATGGAATTCCTTTTGTCCCCGAGTGACTGTTTGGAATCCTTGTATCATAAGGGGAACACTAGAAATTCTTGGATAGTTACTATGGCAACAGTCAGAATTCTCTTGTGAAGTACAAATAGTTTTGTTTGAATGTCACAAAGGTGCTCTCCTATCCTATACCTCTTATTTTATCCCCGCTTTTAGTACTTTGCTTTTTTAATCTTTTGTCACTTTGGTCAACAACAGTTCTAAATGTGCTAAATAAATACTTCTCTCTTACATGGCCATTCCCTGCCCTCACATGTATAACTCAATCAGGCTGCAGTTAGGTAATTCTCACAAACTGTCAATAAGTGGTTATTTTTTTAGGTGATGACAGATCTTCAATGATGTGTTACTATCAAGAACTATAATCATTCTTTTGACAGACTGTTGTGTGATGTCAGAGAGGATTGTGGTATTTCTTTTGTGTCATTTCGGTCTTTTGTGTCAAGTCTGTCCCAGTGCATGAATTTCCACTGTGGCATCATGGGTATAACGAACATGAATGCTGTTGCTGTCAAGAGTTACTAAGAGGGTAGTTCATGGTCAGTGGTGGCACCTTGCCTGTAAGTGTTCATGATTGTGTGTCATTTTGTGATTATTGCAGTAGTTTGACGTTTTCTGAGCAACCTTGGGATTTTTTTTTCTTCAAGGTTACCCCACGAGTTCTTCCTTCCGCCTCTATTAAGATAGTAGAGGGATCCACAGAAAGTTGCACAACGTGTCTAACAGCTAGCAACATTGCACCATTCTTCTCTGTGACGCAGCAACACATGCTTTCATGTGGCACTGACTGCGCCCGTCACTCCGTCAAGCACCCTTTACTCAAGTCTTACAAATTCAAGAGAGGTTTCAGGAAGGCAGGAATGACGTTAGCCCCCCCCACACCCAAAACACACTGTCACACACACACACACACACACATATACCCATTGAGGTGGAGGTGACTGGGCCATACAGAGCGAGGGCGTCGGTCAGTGCATTCAACTCCTTGCTCCCAAGGAAACTCCACCCCGGCCCAGAGGGAGACTGTGTGTGTGTGTTTATGTGTGTGTGGGTGTGTGTGTGTCTATATTTTGTACAGCAGGCATTGCGGATGGGAAGTAGGGTTAGATGGTGCACGTATGTGTCACCCTCTGTCTCACTGACTCACTTCACTTGTCTACCACAGTAATAATGCTGGGGGAAATAAAAAGCTAGCCACTCGCCATTCACCTCGTCTGAAACATGCTGTGCATTCCTCTGCCCATTCTGTCATTGCAGTGCGATCATCCCAAAACCCAAATCATGAGCATTTCTGACATTGCAGCAGCAGGAATCTGTCGAGTCGGCAGGGGAAGAACTGGCCTGCCATTTTGAAGTCCAGACTCAGCACTTTGTGGTTACATGTAGCTTAGCAATCCACTGCAACAAGTGACCTCCTGTGACCCAGGGAGAGAGAGCGAGAGAGAGAGAGAGAGGGAGGGAGAGAGGGAGAGAGAGAAAGAAATACACTGAATAACGGAAGACATCTGTTGTGATATTGTAGTCATTTTGTGCAGTGAAAAATGACTTCTCTCCCTTTTTAAATGACATTCATTTCATATCACTGTCTGTTCTTTCATTATTCTGCCTGTGATATTTATTTCATCGGAAACAATCCCATTTATTTCATTGGTGACAATACTATTTAACTGCCAGCAAGCCTTTTTATCTAGTTGGTGCCAGCCCCCTGTTTATTCTAACCTGATACCCCCTGCCCCATTTCTGCCTATTCATGCGTTTGTCCACAACATTCCAGGGTGAGTTGTCATTCCTGAAGCAGGGCGTCTCACTCTTCCAGGCCTGGGATACAGGAGATAAAGCTGGCGTTTGGATCCCGTCTAACTCCTCTGGCCAGTGAATTCTAATGAACATGTGTCACTAGACAGGAGGGGAGGCAGCCCTGACAAGGCTCTCATTGTTGAGGTGTGAAGAGTGAGAGAGTGACATTGATGGAAGGAGTGAGAGGAGAGAGCGAAAGAAAAGATGGAGAGAAAGAGAGAGAGAGAGAGAGAGAGACAGTACACAAGCCACTTCCAGAGAGAAAAACGAGATGAGTGTGACGTGACATGAAACAAAAGAGCTGCTCTTTCATAACAAATCCGACTTTCACAACTTCACAACTGTCCCCTCCCATGTCTCGTAGTCCTGTGCTGCTGCCAGCGTTTCTCACTGGAGGCAGTCTCTGTGTTCGCTGCCGTTGACTCATTCAAAACCACACGTCTAAAAAGAGTAAGCGGATATAGTTAAGGCCAGCCACCTGCTTCTTAACATAACAATTACAGCTCATTGTGCCTCATTCCCGCAGGGGACATAGTCATGTTGCTGAGTAATAAGATAAGAGAATAGGGAAGAGTGGCAGTGCTTTTATTATGGTCAGTATTTGGTACAAGTTAGATATTTCCAGAGGCATCCGACAGGAGAACACCAGCAGAGTTCATCTTTGAAATATGACGACGAAACATCGGTGATGGATGGCGCCCATTTGATAACAGCAGTGACATCAAACATCCAACATAGCAAATATAATCTGAGATTATATTTTGTTGTATGCCATATTTACTACCTGCTCCAAAATGTGAAGTTTATTTCAGTGTAGAGATGAAAGCAAATAGTGTATGAGTCCATGAACTATTTAATGAAACAGTAGCAGCTCTGGTTTGGTGTGACATCACAAATCAGAGTCTCTTAGTTCTCAGAAGTCCAGCTTTGATGGAAAGTTGGGTAATCCTTAAACTGAAGTGCATGGTGATGCATTACAAACAGACTATTAGCCCAAAAGAAGCGAAGAGGAAGTTCTCTTACAATATAATCATTAGACAAACATATGAAAGTTATATCAGTTCAATATTGTCATTGTCTACTCAGTCACTCTGTGAATGATTAAATTCTCTGCAATTTTGCATGTTGTGGCTATTATAACATGATTCTGTCACTATCAGGCTTCTGACAGGCCTTTTGAAAACATTTGGATTGTCATAAAAAATATTTATATTGAATTCAGTTTCAGTTTCTGTTGAATTGTATGTAACACCCAAATCCATCATCAGCATGTACCATTCTCTCTCTCTCTCTCTCTCTCTCTCTCTCTCTCTCTCTCTCTCTCTCTCCCCTCCTTTTCTCCTCTTTCTCTCTCTCTCTCTCTCT
>OMLF01020269.1:0-24351 GCA_900302615.1 Holocentrus rufus
GAACCTGCTCCCGCGCTGCCAAAAAAACATCCATCTGAACAAATTATTTAATCTTGACCTCCACAGGTCACCATTAAAATGTTGTCTCCTTGAAGCAAGTGAAAACAATCCAACATGGTGAGAACGTTTCCGTTGTTGTCAGCAGTTTGCTCAGATCAAGCAGCAGCACGTTGAAATGGGACCGCTCCAAAAATGTTATAGAAAAAAGTGACACTACATTTCAAACAACTGATTTTTTTCTCACACCAATGGTAGATGTTTGTTAATGAGAAGATTTTAAGTTCCAATGGCAAAATAGATGAGACAATCTTCCTTAAAAATGTGCAGGCTAGCAGCCTTAGTGTTTTACAGCTAAAGCAGTTTGCGCTTATAACTGGTGATGACAGATCTATTAGCCTGCTCTTTTCAAGGGCATGTTCGCACCACATCTTGATGTCCATACATTTCTCAGTGAATAAGACAAATGTTCTGTGCTCTTAGTTCAAGTAATGGAGATGTACAAAATGCACAGACTGCCCTTGCAACACAATCATAGTAAATCTGGAGTTTTTCAGTTTTTACAAATGTATGCTTCATAAGTCTTTAAATATTACTTCCCAGCTTCTGTCAGATTTGGTGCAGAACAGAACCAAAGCAACCTATTTGTCCAGCTTAGACATGCCACTGTCAAGCTACCACGTGGCAGAGGCCACGTTTCAAAGCGATAGTACATAGATAGGCAGAATTCTTTAATGAAGAAGCTCTGCAATGCCGCATTCTTTTACCGCTATAAGTAGTACCACATGTGTGTCTGCCCTGAGGTTTATAGAGATCCCTAAATCTCACCGGGAAGAGATGACAGCGTAACAACCCGCCCCCCTCCCCCGACACAGGATCTGAGAGCCAAGCCTGAAAGGTGATGGGAGATGAGCTCAGCATCAGTAAGTGCATCCCATGAGAGCCAGAGAGAAAACAGCCACAATGAATGACATTTACAATTTAGATTAGTTTCACCCATTTGACAAATGGCAACAGGTGACTCAGTTCAACATCAACCCAAACAAGCATGAGATATTTCTCAGTATGATATAAAAGCACAGTAACCAGTCATGTTAAACTAGAGCTGGAAACTGTTTTGTGTTCATATCAGAAAGATACTTTAACAAAACCATGCTGAGAGCTGCTTTGGACATGAGCTCTTATTACAAGTCTTCAGTGTTGGGGCGGGTTGTCATGTCAACATCTATGTAATGGTAAAAGCCAAGACTATTATGTTATGATGAGAGTGCAGGAAAGGAGGTGTTTCAGGGGACTTATGGTTTTTGCAAATCTAACCTGCAAAATTGACCTTGATCAAACCTATGGCCTTCCAGTTACAAGTCTCTCGAACAACTAGCTCAGTGAATGAATGTCTGCTAGAAAGATGGATTTCGACAGATGTAATGGAGAAATCCATAGAGGCATTAGTGGAATGAGGTCTTCCAAACTGCCATCACCACCTGAACATTTAAAGGAATACTCCAACATTTTGGGCAAAATGCCCTTTTTCCGACTTACCCAGATTGAGACAAGATGTTCAATGTTCAATGTTTGATAAAACAAGTCATTTTAGGCTAATGACTCCTGTAGACTTCAAGTCTTTATGTTAAGCTAACATGAAATACTACCCATAAGAACCAAACTAGTGGATGTACAGAGGTGAAAATGGTATCGAACATCTTGTCTCAATCTGGGTAAGCCGGAAAAAGGGTATTTTGCACAAAACAGAGCATTCCTTTAAATCTGCAGGAAATGTGCATAGCCATGACTGGATTCTTCTGGGAATAATGATGATGTATTCCAGTGAATGCTTATCTCGTATAGGTGCCACTCAGAACGTCTGCTCAGGCTGCATGCAGGCATCCAAGCCCAGCTGGCAACTGGGGAGTTTCTGTGTGTTGTATTTGTCTCAGCAGTTTTCATCTGAGTGTGACAACTAACATTCAAAAAGGGGGAAGCATGTGGTTATTTTCTGAGATGTGCTCTCTTTCCCTTTCTTTTATTTCCCCTACTAAAAAATGGATTTATCATTCATAGAAGTCCACCAGGGGTTAGACTAATGGAACAGATGACTGGAACCACTCACTGGCTCAACTCAAGACTTGCTGCTCCGTGAAGGACAGCCCAGCTTAGCATATATTTTCATAAGCTGCTACATTTCATGGGGTTGGATAAATATGATGTCCAATCCTGGTCATCGATCACCAGATCATCAGAGTTGAATTCTCTGGCTGGACGTTCAGCCTTTAGTGTGCTTGTTGAGAAAGGTACACCAGTCAAGAAATATTTCATTTCATGCATACCAGAGGCACTTCACTCAGAGTGAAGTACATGTAAAGACTCCATCAATGAAGTGCCTGTTAGTAGCATTTAGCACACAAAACACAAGAGTATATTCTAGCACATACTTTGCTAGAATATACTCTTTTCACCCCACTTTCCAAAGTGAAAAGAGAAAAGCAGTTTAGAATTAGAAGTAAAACTATGGATATAAAAGGCAGCAAATTCAAAACATATTTGGAGTAAAAGCTGTTGAGGTCATTTTTTTGTCCATGGTTGCATATGGTCTTGCCCATGCAATGCAAAAAAGAGCAAGAGGGCAGAGCTCAAACTAGATTCTCTTCACTTAAAAACCAAGAACAAAGTCCATAAAGTAAGTAAAGCATGAATCAACATGATTCATTCAACATAATTGCAGTTGACCGTTTCCCAATGTGACACTTGTTGACAGCCATTTGTATTCTGTAAAGGATGCAATTTAAAATGTAGTGCAGTGCTTCAGTCAGACAACTTCAGCTTATGGCGGAATGCCCGGACCAGCTGGGAAAATGAGGGTGGGAAAAGTAAATGAGTAAAACTCTCCTCTCCCACAGCACTTACTGTTGTAGTACCCTTGTGCAAGAAAAAATGCTTAGAAAGCACAAGTGACCTATACTCAGAATAACAAGACAAACTACAGTCCATTACTGCTAACCTTGGATCTTGCACAGTACAACAAAAGCCATCTGAAACACCTTTGCACATAAAGAGAATGCATTTGATTGCTTGTGTTCTGGAAAAACCCTCTCTCTTCCAGATATTTGGGGAGACTGAGCCAGTTCGGATGACGTCAGAGGGCTCGGACTGTCGCTGTAAGTGCATCATGCGACCTCTTAGCAAAGACGCCTGCCTGCGGCTGCGGAGCGGTAGTGTTCGCGTGGAGGATTTTTACACGGTGGAGACGGTCAGCTCCGGATCTGACTGCAAGTGCTCGTGCACGGCCCCCCCATCCTCCCTCAACCCCTGTGAGAATGAGTGGAAGATGGAGAAGCTGAAAAAACAGGCCCCTGAGCTGCTAAAGGTTAGGAGCAGAGGTTTAAGTAATAGCCAATTCTCAATAGCTTTTACACTTGCTGCTTTAGATGTCCAATGTCTGATACGTCTTTCCACTGGCACACAGGAAGAAATCCATTTTTAAAAGTTTTAAAAAAGTAAAAAATAGAAAAGTCTTGATTTTTGATCCCCATCAGAAGCAGGCAAAAGGACAAATTCAAAATGAAATGAATGCTAAATAATAATAAATTCATAAAATGGAAAAACTTAGTCTGAGTATTTCAAGATTCAGAGTACTTTCATGCCAGAATCAAGGCAGGCAAGAGAAGGAAAAATTCTTCCAGTTTGAAGGTATGCAATTTCACTGCTTAGCTCCCTACAACCTGGCTATAGCTGTGTGTGATCTAACATCTTTTGAGAACATGTGAGCGCTTTTCTGCACATGTCTAAAACACACATCCATTTTTCACCAGCAAAAGAAGCACACCATGTACCATATGAAAAACAGGGAACAGATCCAGATGTGTGATCCGACTCATTCCAGATATAAATATAGATTTACCCAATAAATCCCTAAAGAAAAAGATTAAATTACAAAGCGAAAGGCCCAGAATACATGTGACGGCCTCAACAGTCCAGCAGTCAGGTGTTTTAGCCCTAATTGAAAGCACACTGCTGCCTATTGAGCAGAGCATCGACGTCAATAGTGCTAATCTGAGGAAGTGTTTTGGGAGGGCATTTGAGCAATTACTGGTTCCTCTACAGATGAAAAGAAGCACATAAAGTTGTCAATTTTGCAGAATGGAGAAGGTTAATAATGCTAGTGTTTCTGTTTTCATCATGAATGACCAGCTCCAATCTATGGTCGACCTCCTCGAGGGAACCCTGTACAGCATGGATCTATTGAAAGTCCACTCTTACATCAACAAGGTGGTTTCCCAGATGAACACCCTCGAAGAGGTACGCAAAAAATTATCCTAACTCATGTACTTCCTCATAGACAACCAGTGTAAGGTAATGTTCTGGAAATTTACACTGTAAGACATTGGATTTGAGTGTAAGCCAAATGAATGAAATGTAGAAGTGTAAACATAAGAATTTCTGTATGTCTACCTCTGTGGAGTATCGGGGAGGCTGTTGAAACTGTAATTTTCTTGAATTTTCTTGCATAGTTAAAGGAATACTCCGTTTCTGGCAAAATACCCTTTTCTGACTTACCCAGACTGAGACAAAATGCTTGATACCATTTTCACCTCTGTGCGTCCACTGGTTCGGTTCCTATGGGTAGCCTTTCGTCTTAGCTTAGCATAAAGACTTGAAATCTATAGGAGTCCTTAGCCTAGCTCTGTCAACGTGAAAAAATAAAGCTAACAGCAACTCTGAAGCTGTCTTATTTACACAATGTATCATGTGGATTTGAAAGACACTTGGAAATGTTTTGGAGAAGTTAGATGGTTGGAACTATAACCACTGAAGACAGGTATCCTTCTGTATGTGTTTAGTGGTTGTAGTTCCTACCATCTAACTTCTCCTACAATGACTCTTGTTTTTGAAAATATTCCAAGATGTGTATTTCAAATACATGTGATACATTGTATAAACAATACAGCTTCACAGTGGCATGAAGGTTTATTTTTCACTTTGATGGAGCCAGACCCTTGCAGACTTCAAGTCTTTATGCTAAGCTAACATGAAATGCTACCCATAGGAACTGAACCAGTGGACGTACAGAGGTGAAAATGATATCGAACATCTTGTCACAGTCTGGGTTAGTTAGGATAAAGGGTATTTTGCCCAAAATATTGGAGTATTCCTTTAAATGTGCAAAGAGTTATCTTAAACCAGGCAGCTATTCACATTAGTAAAGGAGACAAGTTACTGGGGAGAGATTTATGTGACTTGCCTCACCCGTTTATGTCACTAAACTGACTTTATTCTGACAATAATTATGTCATTTTACAGACAATCAAGACAAACCTTACACGAGAGAATGAGTTTGTACGGGACAGCATGGTGAGCCTGACTAACCAGTTTAAGAGATATGAAAACTACTCCAACATTATGATGAGCATCAAAAAGGAGATCTCCAGCCTGGGCCTGCAGTTGCTACAGAAGGACTCTACTGAAAACAAAGCACAGGTTGGAATACACTATCAGATAAAGCCTAAAAACTGGTGACAACAGTCAATACATTCATACTTGTGATGTTTCCAAATTACGCAGCAGCAGCATTAGTACCTTTAAATTACATTTAGATTACATGTTTATAGTCAGATTGCTTTTTGATTGCATCTAGACTGGATTTCTGTGATGCAAATTACATTGACAAATACATTCAGTTACATCTCTATGATAAGATTACTTGTAGAATACACTCTGAATACATTTCTGTGTTTTCTCTCTCAATAGTCAAAACTCCCTTTGAATATTGAATGCATTTAGAAGCAAAACACTTACGCATGTGTACTTTCCCAAGTCCACTCAACACATAAAGCAAATTTGCAAGCCAATATCTGCGAAGCCACTAACACAACCCAAATGTCCATGTTCACAGGACACTAATGATGAGAAAACCAAGGATGCTGTAAAAATATCCAACAAAAAGACCCCTGCACCCAAATCGCCTTCCAAAACGGCCAAAGAAAAGGCCGTAAAGCCCAAAAAAGACATGGTCAAGTCTGGAAAGCCGGTGAAGCCAGTCCCTACAGCCAAAGCCAAGGTGGTTGGCCATCAGCCCAGCGTGGTGAGAGGCATCACCTACTACAAAGCCACCAAGGCTGACGAGGATGAGCACAGCAGAGGTAAGACTCTGGCAAGCTCAACAGAGGAGCGAGTCTGCATATTCTCCCAGCATAGTATCGTGTCCATGGGAAGCCATCCTCTCCCTGCTAAAGAAAACACCGTGCTCTCTCACTTTAGCTGAGTTCGCACTCCTATCTGTGTGAGATCATCTGTGTGCTGTCCCAATAAATTTAAACTCCGCTGTGGTTGTTGTGAGTGAAAACGATCCAAAGGAGTTCTTAGACAATGTGATCTGACCCCCCGTGACATCTTGCTGGATCAACATCAAGCAGTGGCTGAGGCCTTGGATATCTTAGAAATGCAATCAAGCTCTTTATTAGATGGATTTTATTCTAATAGAGCGAGTCATAAAGATGTCCTGCGAATGTTTTCATACCCAAGCACGGGATAACATCGTAACTGTGTTGCAAACTTAATACAAAAGTGAGAGGCAATAAAACAGGGAATCCATCGCTGTGTGGCACACCAGATCCTCTCAATACAAGATTTATTCCGGTGTTGTTTTAAACAAAGCTGGTCTAGTCAGTGCAGGATTGGATTGCTGGTGCGCATTCAACGGGCAGGAAATCCAAATCTTTTATTGACAAAATACATGGAGCTGATGGAATGCTGTCTCAATGGAGCGCTGCCACGTCCATGACATGCCTCAGCTTCACTCCTCACAACAATGTGTGGGGACCCTCACCGATGCAGAGAAAACATTTCCTGACTCCTTCCAATCCTGTTTAAGTCTAGTTGAGTGAATAGGTATGCTGCGTTTGCACAGGGCACACGCACATCACACTGTCAAACCGTGTGTTCTGCCGTCTTGCTGAACCTCAGCCAGCTCAGCCAGCCTTGTCAAATCAGTGGAACCATGTAGCTGCATTTCCATAATCTACCGCAAAGGGCAGGGTGTGCTTATTTTATCCAGGGAAGGTTGACCGAGGTTGCTGTTTTTTTTCCCCCCCAGCAACTCCCTGCTTCTTATGCAGTTACACTTACACACATTCATGCTGGCAGCTCCTTCTACCGGTAGTCACTGAGCAGCTCCGCAGGAGTTGAGGGTTCAGTGCCTTGTTCAAGGGAACCTCGACAGTAGCCTTTTCCCAGGCCAGAGATTCAAACGGCCAACTGGCCTATTGTTCACCAGCCTCAATCATGTAAGACAAATGCTTTTGAAACTTTGGACTATGGAGATCTTTACACAGGTCTTTAAAAATATGAATGTCTTAGAAAAATGAATAAATCCAGTTATTAGAGACAAGATGCTTGATACCATTTTCACCTCTGTACGTCCCCTGGCTCAGTTCCTATGGGTAGCATTTCATGTTAGCTTAGCATAAAGACTTCAAGTCTACCGGAGTCATTAGCCTAGCTCTATCAAAGTGAAAAAATAAAGCTTACAGCAACTCCAAAGCCCTCTTATTTACACAATGTATAATTTGTGTATTTGAAATACACATCTGGAATAAAAAAAAAAAAAAAAAAAACAAAACAACAAAAAACAATGAGGGTCATTTAGGAGTTCGATGGTAGGAACTATAACTGCTGAATATATGTGTTCATCAGTTGTAGTACCTACCACCTACCTTCTCCTAAAACAATTCTCTTTTTTTTCTTTTTTTTTTTAATTCCAAGATGTGTATTTCATTATCATGTAATACACAATGCACTGTGTAAGTAAGACAGCTTCGGAGGTGCAGTAAAGTTGATGTTTTCACTTTGACAGAGCTAGGCTAATGACTCCTGTAGACTACAAGTCTTTATGCTATGCTAACGTGAAATGCAAACCATAGGAACATGTGGACGTGCAGAGGTGAGTATTGAACATCTTGTCTCAATGAGGGTAAGTTGGAAAAAGGGTATTTTGCCCTAAACGTTGGATATTGGGCATAAATGTATTTCCAGGAAGCATTTTAAAGATCTTAAAAAATCTTAAAGTTGGCTTTCTGAAACCTGCAGATACCCTGTGCCCGCTGACCATGATCAGACCCTTATCCAGTGTTTCTCCTACTTTAACCTTCCTTAGATCCATGTGGACAGGTTTCTGCTTCCCAGCCTGCAGCCTGAGCTTCAGAGTACGCGTGTCAGGCAGATGCACTGCTTATGTAGCGCTGCTGTCTAATCTCCTCACATCTGTCTGGCAGGGCAGGAAGTCAGAGAATGAGGACCAGAGAGAGAGCAGCCTCTCCCTCCCCTGCTGAAACTGTCATCCATTCTTTCTTCATGAGCAGGGAAAAGAACCAGGAGGGGCTTTTTCAAGTCAGTCCAATCAGCTGTATAGGTTACACCTCTGTCTCACTGTAGTTCACTTGGGGAGTGTAGTTCATGAGATTCAATTTGTAGTCTTTGTGGCTGTCTTGAAAATACTGCAAGGATAACCAAGACTGGAAGCCAGACTAATGAAAACATTTTAGATGGGTTAGCAGCTCATAAAGGCAGGTTTCATTTCAGGTTTTACAAACAAACAACCCTAAAGCCGTTGAGGAAAATCATATCGGAGGTTGATGACATTTCTAGCCCATATCTGATTTTTATTCAAAAAGGGAAATATACAGCAATTCAGTGTCATTCTAACCCTGGATACAGGAGGGCAGATTGTGTTACAGAGGATGGGACAGAAAGAAGTAGGGAAGAGGGAGAGGAAGTTGGCATACTCTGTGTGCTGCATTGCTAATGCATTGCCTTTGATGTGGACTTCTGGAACACTGCAGCCGGTAATATGTCTCCCACTGACAACGAGCCACATATGGGTAACACTTTACACTGACAGACAGTTTACATAAGGCTTATCAACTGTCTTGAGTCTGAACATAATGCTAAAATAATGTTATTCATTAATGTTTTCTGTAGGGAAATTTTGTTTCCTCTTGCCTTCCTCCACAGGCATGTCAGAGGTCAGGGTCTGGAGCTGGCAGGGGTTCAGTGTCTTGCTGAAAGACATTTCAGCTTGATGGGAGTTTGGACCCACTTCCTCCTGCTGAAAGACAATCTCCTGATTCACTAAACCACCATGTTGTCCAAATTAGCACTCAATGAACAAGCATGAAAAGTGTAGGCAGTTTGTCAACACTTTAACAAGCTGAACATACTTCTTCCTTTTACAGAAATAGCACCGCTCAGCCCTGGGACCTTGTTTCCTTCATTTCAAATGAAAACTAGCTCTGCAGAGGTTTAGATTTCAACTTGTTTCATCTCCTGGCCTGACTCCCCACTTCCTCGCCTCACTTTCAGATCACTCTGCCAAAGCTTACACTGTCCACCACGTCAAGGAAAGCCACTCTGAGGATGGAGGAGCCGAAATGGTACTGGAGACTATGGAAGCCTCCATGGTTGAACCTACCACCGCCGCTGCAGTTCGCCCCACTGTCACCACCACCACAACAACCACCACCACTGCACCCACTACAGTCACCACCACTACCAGTACAGCAGCACCCGAGAGACCAGCTCCCACCATTGTTCTAGTGCTGGACAACTCTGACAACAACAGTCGACCATTTCTCCACAGAGCAGGTAACAGCAAATAACTGCAGTACACTCATATGATTGAGCTCACAACTCTGCTACAGGTTGTAACTGCAGTTGACACATGCCAATTTAAGCACCAGATAAGCCTGCAGTTTCACACCGCCAAGATCTGTCCGACTGTGAAATGGATTTCCCTGGATGCAAGTGTTGAGTCTTTGGTGTGTGCTTGTTCCTGACAGGGAAGATCCTCAATTGTGAAGGGACTCTATCATCCATTGAGCAGCCAGAGAAGCAGCATAGCTACGGACGTAATGAAGGAGCCTGGATGAAGGATCCTCTGGCTAAAGACTCCAAGATCTACGTCACCAACTATTATTACGGCAACAACCTGGTGGAGTTCCGCAACTTGGACAACTTCAAACAAGGTGTGTATCAGTTCGGGTCCAACCAGTTTGGACTTTTGAAGACTCATTGATATGTTGATACTTTTGGGTTGAAACTGCCAGTATCTGATATTTTTTGCCAATGTTATGCATATGCAAATTTAACCATTCACCTTCATGTCAAGTTGCTCGAAAACCTAGTCAGGTAATTTACCATATAACCGGCACTTGTGGCATAAATATGAAGTTTCTATCATGTATTGGTCACAACAAACACCGCCATGACAACATCTTGTCCCACATACCATGGATCATCATGGAGGGACATACAGTAACTGCAAGAAATAATGAGTGTTTCTACTCTTGTCAAGGTGGAAAGACCTGCAAAACAGCATTTTGACTTTGATTGGACACGAAAAGTCTCTCCTGAAACCCAGGATAATTCAGTTGTTTTAGGGTCTTTAGGTGGGGTGAGGCAGGTTTCAATGCAGTTTCTACCAACTGCCAACCTCTGAAGATGGTGAGGAAAATTATATAATCTCCCCCATCATATTGAAGGTTGATGACATTGACTTGCCAATATTCAGTTTTAATTAAAGGGCCAATGTCGTCCCTACATATCAGTTTACCATTCGTATTAATCCATTTTAATGTATAGTTTTGTTTTCTGTGCGACTATTGTTGACACTGATTCATGTTGATTACCCAATGAGCTCCGTGAGACTGATGAGATCTCTGGAATGCAGGTTTTGGTTGTTTCATGGCTCAAGTGGGTGGGAAAATCAACTCCCTCTACATCTAGCTCAACTGAAGAATTGGATTACACTCTGTAAGAGAGTTAAGATGATCTCTCCTCACAGGACGCGTCTTGTTAATCTAGATGTGTTTGGACAATGGGCTTTCTAAATGCACTTACATGTGAGGTATCCTGCGGTGTGGTGAGCTCACAGCCGTGCGCGGATGACTAGGTATCTTGTTGAGTGGCTGTGATGCCTGCTGCGGCTGACATGTGCTCTGGCCTTTCCTTTGAACTGGGCACAGCAGAGAGGGATTAAGAGTGTGGGCTGGCCTTAGGGGAAGGGGGAGCGAAGGGGAGACTCTACTGCAAGTTGTTTTTGTCCTTCACTGGCTTTGCTATCATTACCTAAATCACACTTCCTGAGATTTAAAGCCTAGGATAGTAGATAGGATGTGATTGGAAAGTTACACTTACTGCGTGTTAACATGTTTGTTCAGTGCTGAACTCCTAACCAAACTTGTCGCTATAATGTGAAGCCATTGTGTACACAGTCTGGCACTATCAAAACACTGCCATTGGCGATAGGGATGGCATTATGTAAGCATAGTATAGACGAAGCAGGATGTATGCACGTCATAATAAGTAATGAATAATGTATAGTAAGCCAGTCATTATCGCAAAATAAGCCACTACAGTGAAATGGAAGGATCCTGATCATCTTGAAGGGTAGTATTTTGCAATAATTATTGGCTCTCTATATATTAACCTATGTATAACATGGCTACTTACCAAACACATTAATCCTTTGGAACAAAATACTGATCAAAAAAGGTCTTATTAAATGCTAAATTTACTTACATGCTTTCACCAAAAACTAGATCATAAAAGATAAGCTCTTGTTTATCCTAGGTCGCTGGAGCAACCTCTTCAAACTGCCCTACAACTGGATAGGCACAGGCCACGTCGTTTACAACGGAGCTTTTTACTACAACAGAGCTTTCACCAAAAACATCATCAAGTACGACTTAAGGATGCGCTATGTGGCAGCCTGGACACTGCTTCACGATGTGGTCTACGAGGACACCACACCCTGGAAATGGAGGGGCCACTCAGACATCGACTTTGCGGTGGACGAGAGCGGTCTGTGGGTGATCTACCCCGCCATGGACTATGACTACTACCAGCAAGAGGTGATCGTCATCAGCAAGCTGGACCCCGGCGACCTGTCCATGAAGAAGGAGACAACCTGGAGGACGGGGCTCAAGAGGAACTCCTATGGGAACTGCTTCATTATCTGCGGCGTGTTGTACGCCGTGGATGTGTACAACCAGAAGGAAGGCGAGGTGAACTATGCTTATGACACCCACACCAACACCGAAGCAATCCCACGTCTGCCGTTCACCAATGAGTACGCCTTCACCACCCAGATCGACTACAACCCCAAGGAGAAGGTCTTGTATGCGTGGGACAATGGCCACCAGCTTACATACCGGGTAAACTTTGTCGACCAGTGAGCGCAGCCAGTTTGTGCTCCGGATAAGCTTACAGTAGGCCAACCAGTATGGCACCTTAGTAGAAAGGAAATGCTCAGTATTTGACAGCCCAGCAGCAACCACATTGGACTCAACAGGCCAAATGATGAACCTACACCAGCCTTCCAATACCAATGCATGCTAAACGAGCACCTGACCTCACAGTGTACCAAACATATACTTCTCAAACACAATGTGTTGGGATGTGACTGTGCTATATGTTAATGGAATGGACAGAGTACAACAAATAAAGAGGTCATCTCCACTTTTTTCAAATGATTTCTATCTCAGTTTGGAAGAAAACTCACTTGTTCTCTGCTCATATTTTGAAGATCAGGGTTTTAGTTACGCAAACATTTCACAGCGGCAAAGCTACTCCGGAGGTAGAAATATTCTGTTCTATTAGTTCAGTAAAAACAGACAATCAGAGTGATATAATTACAGTTAGCTGATTGGCAAACGTGGATGTTGAAACCATCTGCTGGAACAGACTAAGTATGGCTAGCTAGGGTAACTGGCTAACCTACATAACTTTGTATGGCTAGATTGCATTTTTCAGTTTCAGCTAATCCCTCTTTTATCTCTTTCCTTTTTCAGTAGGTTTCCGTGTAACATTACTGGTTTCCAGAACAACTATGGTACCTTGGCTCTGACATTCAAGGTTTTACTCAACCAATGAGATTATCTCTGCTTCCAGAGCAGTCCTGCCTTGAAGAAATGTTTGTAGAGCTAAAACTCTAATCTGCTATTAATTCACTGGCCCAGCAACTCCATCCTATCACCAAGCACTTTGATCATGATTCTGCTATGTTTATTATTCCGGCCTCAGGATACTGCCTGTCTTTTTACCATTGATGTTGTTTCGAGGGATGTGTTGAATAAAATATGGACTCCAAAAAAACAAAACAAAAAAAATTATGTACACAAGTTTCGAAGCTCAAGATATTTTTATATTCACGTCAGTCCAATTGAAAAGTCATACCATACAACTTTTTCTAATTTTCATGAATCTTGTTTAAATTTATGTTGTTTGAGAGTATACAATTTTCTTTTTGTTATTGTTCATAACATTTGCATAACCACTACATTTGTCATAGTTATTGAGTATTTGTAATTTTTACCCCACTGGAAAGTAACAACAATGATCAGTAATGCTAATGTGTGTACTGCACTGTTAGCCATGCCATTGTCAAAAACAAAAACCATAAACCATGAATGTCTTTATTTCTGGAAACTCAGAAATTACTGACTGTACAGTGTGTAGCACATATCGGCAGTGATAAGCTTTAATAGAGACATAGCAAATCTGTACAGTGTTTTACAGTGGTGTTTTGTTCCTGTATATTATTCTTTATTTTGATGCAGCCACTCTAATGTTTTCTTTTTTTTGTTTGTTTGTTTGTTTGTTTCGGGGTTTTCTTTTTTTTTTCTTTTTCTTTTTTGCCTGTTCTGGACATATCTTGAGTGTTTTATGTTTATTCAAAAAGGGCATGCAGATTGCAATATAGTAATTTGTTCATTTGCAAAGTTGTCTTTTTACATGAATAATAGTAATGTCAGGAAATATAACACAGTGCACATGAAACCAGCTGTGCTTGTGTCTGTGCTATGAAATAAAACTTCCAATGTAAAAGTCTGTTGTGAGCGTTCTAAATGCATGAGAACTGACATAGTGAATGCCACAGGGATAGCAGGACTTGCCTTGCCCAGTATGGAGGGGATGATAACCAGTGACTCAGTTCTTCTGATTTCTGAACAGAGCTCTCATGAGCTGTATTTAGTTCTCGGCTAAAGGTCACCATGCTCCACTTGATCTCAATCCCAAAATGCAAAAAAGAGCAGTTCTGGGTCATGGTAATAAGGGCATGGCAGCTTGATTTCTTGGCTGCGGATGTGAACATCTTAAACTTCAGCTCCGAGTCATGCATTTCTGGAGGGAGACATTAAAGTGAACCATGAGCTGAATAGCGGGTGTGGTCCGTGCATGTGGTCCTCATTTAAGAAAATCAACTGGCCAACTCTATTTTAAGTCCATCTTTACACATTGTTTTGTATGGTACATCAGTAACGCCTGGCTAATGAACTGCCTTAACAGGAGACATGAGGTTTGACGGGCTAATGGTGTGTCCAGTCATGAACTCTGTCACAAATGTTGACATGTTGTTGTTGTGGAACAATGATGTCCATGCTAGCTGTGGTGATGAACGCTGACAATTCATATGACCTATGGTACTGCGGCCCCAGCGCCTCATGAGGAGCACAAAGGCTCTCCTGTTGCCAAATCAGGACTCAACTTCATCCTGTTCACATCATCAGGGCCTCATGTTCATCAGGACCCCACACCCATAAAGCACCACCATGTCTTTAGAGTGCTGGGATGTGAAGCTTTTGTTCCCATGTTACATGCCACTCTGAAGCCAGTAACTGCACTAGTGAGCCATAAGATTCATGTACAGGAAGCAACTGGGTTGATGTTGGATGAGGCTCTCCTCAAAGACCCCCTCGAAGGCCTCTCCTTATACTGAGGTCATTTTCTCCCACAATGGGGACACTGGGCACACTCAGCACTAAACCTATGCATCGGTACCTCTGCATGTTAGTCTCATTTTCAACATAAATAACAGCATGCATGTCCAGCCAAGAAACTCCCAGAACCACTCTGAAGGGTAAAACACAACACAAGAAAATGACAAAACGACTGATGTGGCGCGGATTTGTGATTCATTGTCTTGATTCATTGGTCATGCTTTTTACTGATGTAATTGAAAAGAATTCTTAAGATTTTCAAAAAATGTGGCTAACAAAACATTTGACTATTTTGACCAGTGTTTAGGGCAACAAGTAACATAGGTCATAGCCCTCCAGTTTCTGTAATCACATTATACTTACTGATTTAACAACTAAGTTCTTACTTTCATTAAAGTCTATAAAGACTCTTCAAATGCTTCATTATTGTACTATCTATCAAAAGACTCGCCTTGACTTGTCCTGACAAGTGACGTCACAAATATTGGAATTACCAGCAGAGCACACACAAATGAGCCAACAGGGTGGGAAATACAACTCACAAAGTCCAAGTTTGAAGGAATACTCCAATCATTTTAGGTAATAATACAAAGATAATGTAACAACTAACTACATTTCTCAAGGAGTAATGAATCACTTCAGTCAAACAAAAGTAACAAGTAATGTGTAATTTATCACTTTTTTCTAATTATAACCCTGTGTGATAAAGCCTGACGAGTTTATGATATAAATAACCTACTCAGTAGGAAGCTTTTAATGCATTAAAGAGTCACGCAACAAATTGCTACAACTTTTGAACTCAACTGAGCATGTATGTCTATAAGCTCTTATCAATAACATATTGCAAACACACTCTGGCAGTGTTGACTATGAGATGTGTGTTACGGAAATGGGACTCATGCAAGCTGTAGTGCTGCACTGGACCAAATGTGGAGCTTCAACATGACTTTAATTAAGACCCATTGAGCCATTTCCTGTGACAGTCACTTTAAGAGACAGATTGGGATGAACAGGATGTGGGAGCAGGGCAAGGACAATGAATTTAGAGCACAGTCCTTTTCAAAGCTGCACGGAAACTTACTATTGACTTCATGATGAACTTTCTGCCAAACCCCTTAGCTTTATGAGATCTAATGTGTAAGAAGAGGCCCGAGGGTCTAATACTAAATAACAATCCAATTAAACAGGCATGGTGTGCTTTCCTCTGTGGCCATGTATGGATGCTGGCACACACTCAGTAATGTCCCATGTTCATTGTGGAGGGGGCTTTCCTGAGGTTTAGGCAAGTGACTGAAGAGAGCACTAAAGAAAGCCATTGTATGAGACACAATGGAGGCCTTTGGAGATTAGGGAGGAGGAATGGCCGTGTCAAGACCTCACATCAACATTTTGCAGCGAAGGAGCCAGACACACATGCCCTGAAACGCCTACCAACGTTGGCATGTGATGGCTGTGAAGCACCGCAGGGCATAAACAAATTACAAAAATAAATTAATGAATTAATCAATCAATCAATCATTTGCAAAGATCGAGACTTCTTCCAAACACATGCATCATCGTGATTTGACATTGAACTTTTCCCCCTGCTGCATCTTTATCTGACTATAATAGTGTCTTTCAGTGGATGATTCAGATAACAGGTAGGCTGGCAAATGAGCTGCCTATAAAATACCAAATGGAATCCAATAAGCCTTTCCAAACGCTAAACAGATCTCAGATATATTTTCAGCTCTTGGCATGCAGGAAAGCCCCATCTGCTCACTATGGTGACAGAGGATAAATCTGTCAACAAACAGGAACAAGAGACACTATCCTGCATCTGTGGTCTAGGATGAATGCATGATAGGTCTTTACCTTATAAAGTAAAGTCTTCACATAAATGTGAAGCATGTTTTTTTTTAACTTTAGCTATCCAGGGAACACTGACTCTTCATAATTAATGCAGAAACAACTAAAGGCTCACTTCTCCCATGACAGTTGTTTTCCACATATGTTTTTGCCATATTCTCACATTTATTTCTAATTTGTTGCATATCCCATACATCAAGTGATGTAAATAAAATCGTGTGTGAACTACAAACCACAGTTAGTTACTATCACAAGTTAAGTAATCAGAAGTATTAACACACTTGTGTCAAACATCAGTTTGACACTACTTACTATGATTTATTCTAGGAATTTCATGTCATGTAAATTGTCAGCCTGTGAATAGGGGTTACACTCTTTTATTACACCAATAAAAAGGTGAACATACTGAGGTCATGTGGATCTACCCTCCTGTATATCCCTGCATATTTCTTGTATTGTTTTTTAGATATCACATATTTCTCACAGCATTTTATTTCCTTAATATTTGTTGCTGCAATGACCCAGATTCCCCGGGGTGATCATTAAAGTTTCATGCTATCTCACATTACGATCTAGGTCACTGCAAGTCTGTCGGTCTGCATGTTGTCTTCATGCATGTTTCAGCTATTGCACCAAATGTCAACGCACACATTGTATTCATTGTAACTAAATCAGTCTGCATTAGTGTAATTACATCATGTTTGTCTTCTAGGACCTCTCTATCCATTAAACCTGAAGCCGCAGTCATGACTCTGTTACAAGGCAGGCCCCGAGAGAGACAAAAATGTTGACTTAGCCAGAGAGAAATCCCCATGAAAAAATAAAGAAAAAAATTACAAATCACTTCCAGACTGCATTTGAACTTGCAACACCCTCTATTTTTGAGAAATAAAAGAACAAATAAAACAAAGATCTCTATATATTTGTCTGGGCTCGGCATGAGAGGGGAGAGAACACCATGGCGTTACAGGATGGGAAACCTAGCAGTGGGTGTTGTAGTGATGGGGGTGGTAATGGAGAGGGGGGGTAGGGAGTTGTTCTCCTGGTCCTGGGCCTGGGCCAAAAACAATGTACTGCAGGGTTCAGAGACACACCTCTCCTCCATCCAGCAGGCCTAATGCAATCCTCACAGCAACGCAGTCCACCCCGACAGCTGCTCTTGGCTGGCACTGTGGAACTACGGCACCAGAGCGACTTCGGCGTTAGTCAGGCCTGCCATCCGTCATGGTGCCCCGCCCAACGCTGGCTCCAATGAGCCCAAAAATCAACACCACTCTGCAGCTGTTGGCAGGGGAAGGAGTGTTGAGGGTTCACCTCATCGGAACGGGATTGATTTGTTCTAAATGTCAGGCAATTCTTCACAGGAGACATAATCGATAAGCATACAGATTGACCTGCTGGTTTGTTTTGTAAGCAAAGACATTGTGAAATTTGTGATGCGACCAAGTCATACATTTAGAGCTTTAACTGAATTCAGAGTTGAATTCCAAGACCGACTCTAAACTTGATTAGCACCGCTGAAAAAAATAATAACAATGCTAATAGCACGAATTAATACTTGCCACAAATGCTTCTACTACTACTGGTATTGCTATTATTACTACAACTATGACTACTACTGGAAGTACTAATAATAATAATGATCTAGTGCTACTATTGATGAGAAGAAGAATGGTGATACTGATAGTTCACCTGAAATTTACAGTATAGGCCTTGTCATTTGTTTCTGATTTGTTAGCATTTTGAGACTAGAGGATCAATTAATCAATCGTTTATAGGATAAATTAATGAGGTTTTGCTATTTCCTTTTAACATAATTTATGACATTTGGGTGTTTGTATGTCCACCTAATTCTTGGAGTGTTACTGTAGAAACGATTTTGGGTGTAAATTCCGGAGGGATAGCAGAAGTAGCAGCAAACTAGTTAATCCAAGTGGCTAATTGTAGTGCCAGACCACCAACGGTGGTTCTTTCCAAAGTAATTCACCTTCAGTATAACAAATACTTAATTGTTGTAGAAGTAGTCGTAGAAGAATTCGTGCCCATAATTCACACAAGGTATCATGGGGGTTAGGAATAAGGTGGATAATAAAAGAAAAATTTCTGCACTTTACACAACTTGAAGAGGATTGGTTTTGCCACTCATGATGACCCATCACACACAAGAAGAGCAATTCTCTTAATGCTCTGTGTTGTCATCGTTGAACAAAGACAAAAGATTGACCAAAGAAATGGACGTGGTAGTTAGCTAACAAGGTATTTTTTATGGTTCAGTAGCAAGCTAGAACGATAAAGTCATAAATTTATCAGGCAGAGAAGCTAGCAACATATTCGGTTTTAAGCACATGATCATTATGTGAAAACACAATGAATTTTCCCCAGAGAGAAAATGTGTTCCGGAAATCCATATTTGGGAAAGGTTTGTAGTCAACATTACGTCAGACTTCTAGGTACTATTGCAATTCTTTGCAAACAGATTAGAAGCTTTTTGTAAGCAGAAATAAGCGCAATAAAATTGTATAATTTGTTGCAATGTCTTTCAATGTCTTATGATGCCTTATGAAGTCTTATGATTCCCCGTAATGCTTTATAATCACAAGGAAAGTCTTTCAGTTGAGTTATTGTGTATTTACTTTGATGGTTTTAAGAAATTGAATTTCATGTTGCAGGATTTGATCTAGCAGTGACCAAAGTGTTTTGTTGTTGGTTCCACACAAGTCCCAGACATCCTTGACATTCAGCACAAAGCCAATTACTCCTCTGGCCTTCAGGAATGCAGGCTGGGCGACAGCTAACAGAGAATGTGACCATTGTGGTGACAGTCTGATCTCCCTTTTCCGCTGAGCGCTGCCACTGCATGCATCACAGACAGCTGTTGTTTGGAGGCTAAAGGCTATGACACATATTTCTCCTGCAGGAATCTGCTCACACAGGCTTTATTCATGTGACAGTACTGGAGGGGACCTCTGGAAATGATCTTGTCAAACATTAATGGAGATGACAAGGCCTCTTGGATGATAAATGCGGTTTTCTCTAAAAGTGTGAGCACTCACTCCCTGGACATTAGCTGTTTACGTCCAGTAAAAGTTAACTGGTTCACTTGCTGGAACATTTGTCCTTTGAAAATGTCCCTACCTGCAGGACTATAGTGCTTGACTCCAGTCTCCAGATCACTTTTCTACATCTTGGACTTATCTTTGTTTTGAGTCTATTTTGACTTGGTATTGCCCACTATTGGATCCTTAGTGCTGGGACTCCCTAGCACTACAAACCATTTAAGGAATTACATCTGTGCATAGTATGTCCTCAAACTTCATGCCCTGATGATTCAAAACCCAATGTTCTTATTAGTTGGATGTTGAAGGGTTTAGTACAGAGCAAGATTTTGATCCTTTAAGGAATAGTACGCGCAGTTAAAAATGTACATTTTCTAATTTAGTAATCTTCTTTAGTACTATCTTCATCTTCCACCAAGATTGAAGAGTTCCTAAAAGTCAGTGACTAAAATAAAATGTTATAATAAAATGAGTTTTGGGGACTGCATTTTCTACAGCAATGCATTCTAGCAGGGTTAGGTGGGCTTTAGTTCCCCTTGTAGGGCAACCATATGGTCTTGAGCCTGGGAAGACCAACCAACTGTCCAGCAGTGAAAATTTAACTCCCTTTGAACTTGGTCTTGGAATTCCAAGATCTTGTCTTGCCTACGAGCTCTTTTGGACAAGAGTGTTAACTAAATGAATGCGCATTCCCACATTTACGCAGGAGAGGGAAGCCTCAGCGTGTTCGCTTGTCTGCTGTCAGACCAGCATGATGGGAATCATGTGTCTGCTTCTCCTCAGAGTTAATCCCACCAAGCACAAAGCACAGTCCCTCCTGAGCCACAGCATGACCTGGATTTACCAACCACAGAGCTTAGTGGTAGATCATATAGCATGTTATACTCCAAGAAATCAAGTTTTGAAACTTGAATGATACATGTCTTATGTGCACACTGATAAGAATTTACTTCTTTCCATGCCTGCTTCATGCTGATGTGTCTAACACAATGTTCAGCAGCAGCTCAAATCAGTTTTTCACATCTGAACAGCAAAAAAATACATCAAACCAAATTTAAATCATCTTCACAGGTTGGTTTGAAATGTGAATTTGAAATGGCCTCTCTGAAAATGCAACACTGCAAGGCAAAAGAAGAGAAACCAACAGGGAGACGAGCCAGCAAGACAAATGAAATGATGACAAATGATTTCATGCCTCCTCTCACTATCCCATTACTAAAAAATGCATCATTTTATTGACTTTATTGTTAAATAAGCTGAATCAATTCTTTGTTGAGGATTTAATTGTTAGCGTAGCATGCCTTGTTAAGAATATTTTAACAGTAACATCAGTAGTCAGTTGCACTGAGCTATTATTGGTGATTTCATATTGCTAGCCACAATGCTTAAAGGAATACTCCAACATTTCTTACCCAGACTGAGACAAGATGTTCAATACCATTTTCACCTCTGTGCATCCAATGGCTCAGTTCCGATGGTTAGCATTTTGTGTTAGCTTAGCACAAAGACTAAAAGTTTATAGAGGTCATGAGCTTAGCTCTTTCAAAGAGAAAAAAATAAACTTTACAGCAACTGTGAAACTGTGTATCGAATATCGTGTCTCACTTTGGGTAAGTTGGAAAAGGGGTGTTTTGCATATTTGAGTATTCCTTTAATGCCGGTTATCATGTAACTACCACTAAGATAAGATTTTTTTCATTTGTTACTTCTTTACATCATATCACACAAAACCAACTGCAACTTTTTCATTCCTGCTGTAGCAACACTGTATTCACATATGATGTTACATTTAGTGGTTGACTTGCAGTTTCATGCAACCCAATTATCTAAGAGAAGACACACTCCATCTAAGAAACTTATTACAAACTGTGTTTGTAACATTTTATATGAAATATTACTGAATAGCATTATAACATTATATTATTACATTACAATTCATGGTTGTGTTTTGTTGTATTATGACTATTTGCTGTACTTATGTACTGTATATATAGTACAAAAATTGGATTAAATTAAAGGTTTATCATCTTTTGTTTAATTTTGCAAAGCAATTGTCATCTCCACACATTTGTCCAGTTTAGGACAACACACACTAGTGTAACTTCTCAACACATGTTTTACACACACAGACACACAGAGGTGTTGAAACCGACACATGCTTTTGATGAGTGCATTTTCTCCACAGGAGACTGCTCAGACTCTTTACAGCAAACATGATGCGCTCAGGCCAACTGCTACTTAAATCAATTTCACCCCAGTGCAGAGGGGGAAAACCCTGTATAATCCCCTCTGGCTGGTTCACACTGACACTCAACAGCAGGGCAGATTCAGTTTCACCAATGGATGTATTGAGGTTTAGCGTTTTTAATGCGATTAATTCCTGCAGATCCATAGGGGCATTTCAAATATTCAACACCTGATGCTGCAAGATACGGAGGCCTCTTGCAGATGTCAAATTACCAAAGCTCACTCTGTGCAGCTGACAAAAGACAGGCCAGGCGACTGGACATGTTGTGAAACATGAGGTGAGCTTTAGGCTGCATTATGCAGCCTTCTAATGATCCATGTTTTGATCAGTATGTCAATGAGTAACCAAGGCTGATATATCTCACTACCACTCATCTAGCTCAAAAATGAAATGCCATTTGCATTTGTCATCTGTGCTCAAGATGTGGTTAATCTGATTAACAAGGAATCCAATTCACACCCTGCAAACATATATGGAAAGTTATGAAAAACAGAATTAAATCATATCTATCCGCCCTCTTACAGGTTTCCATGGACACTGATCTAATAACAAGCATTCAGAATGGTCCTCTTCACAGGTCATACACAACACCAAATATCCCCTCAGCTAGCTCTCATATGCTAAGCAGCACTGCTGGAAAGCAACTTTCACTCATAAAGCCACGCGGATAAAAGTAAGCAGTAATTCTTCTTCTAGAGATGAGGGAAGGGGACAGAGAAGCCCAGACTTCCGGCGTAGCAGTGATTTCACCCATTAGGGTGGCCATGCCAAGGACATCAGTGAGAAGAATCCAATATCTGTATCCTGTTGTCCTTAGAGACAGGGATCATGTGGCAGAGCCCAGCATGCTGAATGATAAAAAGTCAAATATAAAAGTGGATTTACTGGATGCTCGCTCAAGCCAGATGTTGGCAGAGTGCGCTTCATTTCACTTGTAAAACAGAGAGGAAAGCAAAGTGAGCATAAAAGCATGAATAATTCCAGGACATTCTTTCTGCGGAATTGTCTGAGCTGTCTCATGAAGGAAATGGCAGCAGGAGTGGATACCAAGTTGTCTGCAGCGGAGAGACTCTTGGTGTTAATCAGCAGTTCTCCTTGAGCTGTGAAATTCACAGTTTTGGTGCACACGGGTAAAACCAACAAATACTTTGTTAAAGTAAGCTGGACATTTTACATGTAAATAAATCTACTCTCTAACTCCGACTGATGTAGTGTAACAGTGATTCGAAAGCTTTTACATTTGTTGTTAGGTCTTGTCTGGGAATCTTTCAGTGAACAGGGTGTTTGTTTAATGTCACAGGGATTGAGCCAAAGTTTGTATCCCTTAAAAATGTCTTTCTTTGGCATTTAGTTTTTGTTTTGTTCCCAGTGTGTGTTGTTGTTTCACCACCGTGTAAGAAATTGATCATGGGGGAAATGCACCAAGTGACTAATGTGCGATCTCAGTTCATTTTGAGTTGACTAGGTTGGTTACTTGAGGTGCTGTGGGCTGTGAGGTTGTGAAAGACATCTATAAAATTAAAATAATGATGCTATTTCCCTTCCTGGCATGAAACCAAAGCCATGACACGCTGCCAAGGGAAACACAATTTGTGAGGGAGACAAATTTTGGAATAACACCAAATGAACTCTGGGAAGTGCAGTGCAAATACCAAACACCACAGTAGGGAGCTCTTAGCACTTAGGATGTCTACCAAAAGAATCAGACTTTTTGCCTTTTTTTTTTTTTCTTTTACCAATTTACCATTTTAAGAGTACAACTTGTACCTCCTAACCTGTGTAGAATGGGTGTAATTTTGTGGAAAATCTGAACCACCACTTTCCTGCCCTTCCTACCTGAGATTCAGTATAACCTTAAAGCCCCTCTGACCCACGTGCACACTCACGCACAATGTTGGGTGTAACGCGTTACAAAGTAACGCGTTACAAAGTAACGCGTTACTGTAATAATATTACTTTTTTCAGTAACTAGTAGTGTAAGGCATTACTCGTCTGAAAATGGTAATATTATTACAGTTTTCCCGAGCTAGTTACTTGCGTTACTTGCGTTACATTTGCCAGTCATACATATCATTCATCACACACAACGCACACAACATTCATTTGAACATACCTAAAGATCCAAATAGGGGCCGAGTTCCAATTTGCCGCTGGTTCCAATTATCCGCCGGGTGTATCAAAATATTTTTTATATTAACCGCCTGTTCCAAATAAACGCCGGGTCTATAATGTTTTTTACAGGTGCCAAAAAATATTTTATGCCAATACCTAAACACAAACAAATAACCGTTATACAAATTGGAAAGGATATGAACGTGTTCATTTAATTTTAGAGAGGATGACATATGACGTTGAGCGAGCGCTTATTATGTGGCGGTTATTTTCAAATCAAAACGGAACGAGTCATTCAGCAGACAGACAACAATCTTTTGAC
>OMLF01020270.1:0-10306 GCA_900302615.1 Holocentrus rufus
ATGTGTGTATGTGTGTGTGTGTGTGTGTGTGTGTGTGTGTGTGTGCAGTGGCACAAAAAGTGGGTATGCACTATATGCGGCGCATATGGGTGCCACACTAGAGGGGACACCAAAGCGAAGAAAATTATTTTGAGCTGGCATTTTCTGTATTTAACAACACACACACACACACACACTGTGATGTGTCTGCATACCCCTCAGAAAGTAGGTAGTCACGCTCCTGTGTTCTTTTGTGCGTGTGTGTGTGTGTGTGTGTGTGTGTGTCAAACTGCACTATTAAGGAAATCCATAGCTGTGTGTGCCCAGCTGCAATCAGGTTGCCATGGTGATGGTCACTACTGTTTGACTTTTGGCTTAGAGAGTCGTGCTGTGTCTCAAATCGTGCACTTCTGCACTTACACTTACTATTTTGAGTCCCTAAGTGCGTTCACATTGACAAGTCTGACAATATGCAGTGCACTACAAATACCCAGATGGTGCACTCAAAACGGCCAAAAAGTTGAGTGTGGAACAATGGATACTTCTCACCCTCAAGTCACCAACGACTGGAAGGGGCGGGCTAAAAGCTGGTTCCACTTTTCGTTCTAGGACTGTTAATATGTCACTTTATTAAGTTCTTAGAAAATTTCAGGCGAGAAAGTAACCGTGTAGATTCCAAATATATGTTCAGTTTATCAAAAAAATGCCTATTTGGAAATTTGCGCTGCCGTTTTCAGAGATGCTATAAAATTCTCAAGGTAGGGATGGTACAAAATCACTCACCTCCGGTTGTTTACAAAAGTAAAACGTGAACACATTGTAAACAGTAGAGGTGCTTTGTTTTGAAGACAGGATGTGTAAATGTCTTTTTCAGCCTTCGTCTAGCTACATTTACCACCCAAAAACTTATGTGGAGATGACAAGTGGTTGCTTGAAATGGCAAACTATAAAAACATAAGTTTTGCATGTGTTTTTTGGGAAAAAACATTTTTCAGAAAACAATAGCTGGCAGATATTTTCATGTACGACAGTAGTTGCTGGTATTTCTCCGTCCTGTTGTAATTCACTATTAGAGAGAAGAAGAAAGTGTTCCAGATGACATTTCCAGTAAGTACACTAAGGCAGTGTGCAATTTGAGACAACACTACCCTGTCAAAATTCACCCCCTGCGGAAGTAAGTGTACTGACAGTTAAGTGTACTAACAGAAAGTGCACTAACTGAAGTATTCGATTTGAGACACATGTTGAAGTCTGTTAGAATGTTAGCACACAATTAAAGTCTATGGGAAATCTGTAGGCATGCTAGCTTACAATAAAAGTCAATGGGTTCTGCTTCTTTAGGGTCTATGGGGTTTCTGTTAGCTTAGCATACTAATCTAGCTTTGTGTGCGATGACAGTTGATAGGGTTTACATTAGCTTAGTGTGCTAAGTTAGGATAAGAGCCTATGGGGTTTCTGTTAGCTTTATTTGCTAATTTAGAGTAAGAATATGGGTTTTATCTTAACTTACTAAATTAGAATAGGTGTTTATGGCTTTATAAGTTAGAGGGAGAGTCAGTGGGGTTTCTCTTTGCTTTGGGAATGCTACTTTACAGTGGCAGTCTATCAAGATGCAAATTTTCAATTGCAGTCTGTGAGGATGCTAAATTATTATGACAATCTGTGGGGATGCTAATGTAGTATGGAAGTCCATGGGAATTCTTTTGGAATGCTAATATACAATGGCAGTCTATGGGGATGCTGATCTACAATGGCACCAACAATAGCATGCTAGTTTGGACTACGTTTCCGTGGGGAATTTGTTTTCTCTGTTTGGCGTGTGGTTGCTGTGGTTTTGGAGCTGACAGAGGTGCATTATGGGTTGCTGCAGGCCAGCTGAAGCCCACGATGGCGTTCATGTCGGGGAAGCTGCGGATCAAAGGCGACATGACGCTCGCCATCAAGTTGGAGAAGCTTATGAGCCGCACTGCCAAGTCCAAGCTGTAGAAGAAGAAGACGAGGCCTCCCATTGGCTGATATTGTCTGTTTGCTTTTTCATTTGTCCAATAAAAATGTTGCCTTTCACTCACTGTGACTTTGGCAATTGACTTGTTTCATTTGAGTTCTGTTTCTTTCTTTTTTGTAAAATGTGATTTTTTTTTTTTTTCAAACTGATGATTTTTATCTAACTTCCAGGGAAAATTCATCTAATGTTCTTTTAAGTTGTGCCTAATGTTCTGGAAAGTTAAAGCAACTACAAGGAACTTTCAATTTGTGTTGGTTTTAGCACTCCCTGTGGACAAAAGTAGTAGTTTTCCCCGGGATGATGAATGATGAATGAAGACTGCATTTCCCATGAGCACCACCGCCTCCTGTCATAAAGATCTTTGCTAGCTTGTGCATTTGTTTTGGAAGTGAGAGAAAGAAAAACAATTTATTTCTAATCCTTTTTCAAGCCCCGCTGTTTATAGGATGCAGAGCGATGAGGTCATGTATCTGTTTGTATCTGTGTGAGATTAATAATTGTAATCTGATGATGGTGAAACAAAGTCAACTTTGTTTTAGTAGCGTTCATACACCGAGGTCACATGTGAGGCTGCAGCAGTGCAGCAGCTTCCTACAGGGCTGTGTGGAGGTGTGGACCAGTTTATATGAGCTTTAGAGTGGAACCGCCATCAGCCAATCAATAGATAACCTTTTTTTTATCTAATTCAACTGATTTGTTCTTGCCACCTCCAGTTGCTCTCTTCATTCAATCTCTAGCTCGCTCGAAAACCACTGGGTCTTTTTCTCTCACCTTTTTTTTAAATGAGTCAGGAAGCAGACAAGTCAAGTAATTTTATTTACATTATCAAACGTAGAGAAATGTCCTCCCCTCATCCCATCTTCGTACTCCCTCATGCTACAATGCTACATGTAATGTAAACACAGGCTTCCTGTCTGCATGCTGTAAATTGTTTCATCTGATTTGGCGGGGAATAAGATGTTAAAAACTCCATGTAGTTGCTTTAATGGTAATATTTGTAAATTTTCTTTCTACAGTTCTCTGGATTTTTCCCCACACTTCTAATATTTTTTTTCTAATTTACTGGAATTTTTTTCCCAGTTAAAATGCTAGGGAAAATAAAGGGAAAATTAATAGTAATAATAATTATTTTATGGAATTTTCTCCCCTTATTTTATAGTATTTTTTGCAGCATGGGTGAGGCCAAGCTGTAGAACAGGAAGGAGAAGGAGGCCTCCCATTGGCTGATGTTGTTTGCCTGCCTTTTCTTGTGTCTGAAATAAAGTATTTGATCGATCATTGATTCAGTGTTTGTTTCTAAAGTTGAATGGAAACACTCCAAGCAAAGTTCTCTTGATTTCTTTACTCTTTATATTCTTTTTTCTTTTTATTTTTTTGAGACATTTGGATTGGTAAATATATACACATTCAGCAAAACACCATTCTTTGTTAACACCGTTACATGAATGCTGCACCACCTACAGGTCATATTCCTCTGAGTTGACATGAGATTAAGATAATGCCAATATCCAAATCTGAAAAATGAAGCTCGAAAAGGTTAAAACTCTTTGTTTGAAAGTTTGACATGTTGTAAGGTTATAAAGGCTATGAAAGACTGGAAAAAGTACTCTGGGAGAACAGTGACAAATCTGAAACTCTGAAAATGTGTAAGTGAAATATTTGAAATTTTGAAAATGTGTTGTTTAAACAAAAAACGCAGTTGCAGTTTTGAAGAAGGCTCAAGCACAAAATACTGTTTGCAGAGATTTTTTTTTTCGGTCTATCAAAACTTTTTGCAAGCCTTCAAATCTTTTTTTGTTTGTTTTTCAAAACCTTGTTTACGATATGTCAAACTTTCAAACAGTTTCAAGCTTTTTTTTCAGATTTAGATATTGGCATCATAGACACTAGATCTGTTGTGTTATCTGTTGTGACTAGTTGTGTTATTGATACTTTAGTGTGTGTGTGTGTGAGAGAGTGTGTGTGTGCGCACGCGTGCACGTGCACGTATTTTACAATTAATTTTGTACTGCTACTGTATTGATTATGATTGATGATGAAAGGGGTAGCTGTCGTGATGCTAAAGAAAATGACTAATACCAAAAACATTTACATATTGCGAATGTTAAGTATAAGTATTGCAATAGTTCATGTGAGATATAGAAATTAATATTGGAAGTATGCAGTATAAAAAATTTTATGCAATTTTTGTATTTTTAAAATGTATTGTTAGTCTTTGAATTTTATTTTATTTTCAATCAATATTATATTTTTTAAATAAGTTTAATATTTCAGTATTTTTATTTAACAAAAAAAATTCTTAAACTTTTTTTTGTTGGTTTCCTTTTTATTAAAATTATGAGCTAATGATTGAAAACCATAACCTTTAATTATTTCCACAACAATTATTTTATTTGAATGGTGTTATTGATCATTGATTAACCCTTTAAAACCCACTATTTTTTTTCCTTTTAACACATTAGATTTCTGTACACTTTCAAATATATTTCCCGAATTTTGTCACCTTGGAATCAAATTTATTAGTTAAAAAGTAGAAAATTTGTCTGCATCAATACTTAAAATCTGTAAAAACAAATAAAGGTATACATTTACAAACTTTTACATTTTTTTGAAAATATATTAAATGTAATATTTCAGTAAATACTATAAAGTGTGCAAAATTTGTAAAAATGTATAAAATGTTTGAAAATGTTAAAAGGTGTGCAATTGTTTTTAAAAAATATTTAGAAAATTTGCCTTATGTGTAAATAAAAAAAGTAAAATTTGTGTGAATAATAAAAAAATTACTTGTGTAAGCACTGTAAATACAATTTGTTAAAACTGCAGAGAATTTGTAAAAGTTCATCCGTAAATTTGTTTAAATTTTTAAAAATTCTATATAAAATTTGCACCAAATATTTTCTCAATTTTCAAAGCAATTTAATTCTGTAAATTAAACATGTGACACTCACTGGAGCTCATCGGCCGAGGCCCACCAGTGACATCGTGGGCTCTTTTGGGAGTGATGCGATCTCATTGGCTCTTGGTGGATTCTGACAGGAAGGAGAGAGGGAGGAAGCAAGTCAAAATCAGTGTGATATAAAAATGAAAAATATAAAGCAAAATGAGAAAATAGAAAGTCAAAAAAGAACAAGAACAGGAAAATAAAGAACAAAAGAAAAAAGAAAAGAAAAAATTAAAGAAAGTCAGAAAAAGAAAAATGGATCAGTATCTTTATAATCGGAAGTTTGTTATAACAAGATGTTTCCACATTATATTTCACATTATAGGTTAACTTTATTAGGCAAAGTTATAACATTTCACATTACAACTTGATAACATACTGTTTTAACGTGAGCCATTTCACATTGCAATGTAATAACTTTGTTACAACGTGAGCCATTTCACGTTATAACTAGGGTTTCCTTGGGTCCCTAAAAAGTCATAAAAAGTCTAAAATCCAGTAATTTGAATTTTAGGTCTTAAAATGTCTTAAAAAGGTTTTGAATGCAATTTTGATAGGTCTTAAAAATTGATTGAATTTTGAAGTTAAAATTGCTTGTGCATTAACTTCAGCCTCGCTTTTAAATGCAGTGATGCAAACTCCTCACCTTTGAGTGAAATTCGCTGTCGGGTTGATTTGGTTAGATGCAGAATTGGTTGATTTATGAGCAGTAAAAATCCTTGGCTTGGAGCACAGAATTCCAATTACGTGGAAAACACTTGAATGCGCAAAACGTCATTTTTATGTCTGGCAGTTAGAAAGAAGGAGCTTACGAAAGGTACTTGAAGGCAACAGTACAGCCGATGTCAAGGAGAGTGGGCGGTCCGTTATATCATGGCCCTATTTGTTTCTGCAGTAGAAGTGATGTGTCTAACAACCTGAAGTACTGTATGGTAAGACTCACTGTTTGCTTTTATATGTCAGGAAATTTCTATGGAGAAGATGTAGGTGTTTTCATTTTTCTAAGCTTGTGTCATGCTGAACTTCGGCATCAGACATTATATGCTTTTGGTGCACGAGATGAAGTTGGGTTGGTTGGTAAGTTAATATTAGCATGGGGACGACTGTTTGCACAGTAAGCTAGCTTTCGTTAGCTAATGTACATCTCATTGCTGCTTTAAGTGTTGTGATATCAACTGATTACAGGTATTAAACAGTTGTAACACTACAACTGGGCAACGTCACGTCCTGTCGTGCTAAATGCTGCCCCCTAGTTACCACATTAGCTAACATTAAGCGGGTTAGCTAGGTCACTAACGAGGCAACTGCAGCGCTCTTAATGAATGAACTGACGGAGCGGACTAACTAGCCAACTTGGCAGCAAATCTGCCCATTCTCACGGCTCTTGTTATATGCACTGGAAAATTAAATCCTAACGCGAGATTAAGCCATGATAACGGTTCTCCTGCAGCTCTTAATTTTTTGTCTGTGCAGCTGTTGTTGGTCTGGTTCAGGTGCTGTGGCTTTTGTAATAGCTTGTATTCTCTCACTAAACACTGCCCGGTGAAACACTGCAGCCTGTTGGTTCACTCAGCCTCCCTATCAGCAGGGCCTCTGGTCTCCTGCTTTGTGGAGTATGCCCAGCTCAATGTGTCAGCAAGCAGTAAAAATTTTTTTTACTTAGATCCTTGTAGTCTGATTAATGTGTTGTATTCGTTTTCAGGCACTGGGTTTTGGACTGGACATCATATTACCAAGGCACTCATGGTCTGTTTGAACATCTACAGGTTATCCACATGTAAATCTCTCCACTCCGCAGGGCATGGCTAATAGACTGTTTGCATACTTTTTTTTTTTTTAATCTTGTTTAATCTTTAATCTTGTTATTGTTGTCTTGTTTTTGACTTATCGGTGTATCAGCTCCCACATCTATTGATTCATTTTGTGTTTTATGTAGGGTTGTTTTACCCCATTATAGCGGTTAGAATTAGTTTTCAGGCAGATGCAAATGTACTTTAAAGTATCTAGAAATGAGAATGTAAAGCAAATATCTTTCAAAATTTTCTCCCTGGGGTGCATACCCCTGGACCGCCTTAATTGAAGCCCTCATGAACTGACACTTGGCCTTTTGTGATGAACTGGCATCACCATGGCACACACATGCACACACCACTGTTTTGTATTAGAAGAGTGCATCTCACACATGGAACAAGAACATGGATGAGACACAGTGCAGCCTGCGGTTTGAAGATGAGCTGGTCATCACATCCATCATGCTTCCTTCCCCCAACAAGCATAAAAGCCATTACTTCAGACAGCATCTATAGGTGATGACACAAGCAGTTCTACAGCTTCATATGATGTTGAATGTGTCATCATAAAACTTCTGGAGGAGATGACTGGGTCAATTCAAGGATCTGGCACTCCTCAAACACCCCCTGAAACACACTTACATAGATGATAAAGGGGCTCATGCAGACCCAAGAAAACTTTTGAAGTTGCTGGATGCATCCTACAACTCAAGCAGAGAACCAGAGCTTTCATTTTCTGCAGCAGTACATCAGAGGACTGGAAGATGCAGGACTCAAAAGGATGTTAAGGTTTGTCACAGGGTCAGATGTTATCTGTTTTAACAAGGTTGAAGTCCTGTTCACACCAGTGGACAGACTGGCATGATGACCAGTAGCTCTTACCTGTGGACCAGCTCTGGAACTGCCACAGACATACACTTACTTGTACTGACCCTAGCAGCAGTCTATGATTTTACACCCTGTTTTTGGGGAGACGCACCACTTTGTGATATTGTAATTGCTGCACTGCATGTTGTTAACTGGATATAAATGCACAGTTCCACCTTTCAGACTAGGGGTGGAGGATGGAGCATTAAACCATATCAAGAATCAAAACCTCATTCTTCTGTTCTCTATAAATGAAAATAACGGAAAAGAAGTTACTTGAACTTGAAAATGGTTTACGTATTCTAAAATCATTTTGCCAGTTTTATCTTCCCAAATGGTATTGTATGGCAAATTAAAGGGCAGCATCAAGCACTGGGACAACCTCTTAGACAAATAACAAGAGGCAAACAACAGGGCCCTTGTCTTTGTTTCATCCCATCTAGGTGGATCCACAACAGTCTCTGACTTTGGGCAAGCAGCTGATCAGCATGAACCTACAGTACCTCTTGTTTACATATTTAACAAATTGTTCCAGATTTTTCATAAATTTTACACAAATGCTACCCGACTTTTTTTCCCACAAATTTGTTATAATTTTTTTGTTTTTTACCCATTTGTTACAACTTGTAACTAATAACCTTTGAAAAGGTTTGTTAGCATTAGCTCTGATTTTTCACTATATGTAATTATCAGTATGGTATTAGCATATTTCAAAAATGTAAATGTGTGTGTACAAGCAGGCAGGAAAGGGGAAGTGATGTCATGAGCAAATCAAAATATCTTGGGCAATGAGCATAGCCATGCCCTTGTCCTGTTTACAGTCATGATTAAAAATGTTTTAACATTTATAGTATATTTTCTAATGTGTTTTGATATTATTTAGCTAAGTAGTAGCATCAGCAATAGCAACACGCATTGGCTTTAAATGAATTTGCGAGCATTAAATATGTTTTTTCTAAGTGCTTGTAGAGGCAACTGGACTTGTTAGAGGTTCTAGAAGACGTTTTGCCTCTCATCCAAAAGGCTTCTTCAATTCTTACTGACTGGTGGGGAGACCCAGGGATTAATCCTCTTGCAGCGTCGTTTACACCTAGAGAGCCATTGAGGTCACCTGTGAGTCGTTGACGCACCCACCCATCATGTGAGTCGTGAGGGTCACATGAGTCATGTTGTGAATGGGTGTTGAGCCGCCTAGGGAGGGATCTCAGGACTGTGTTGTAAGTGGCTGATAAGTGGTGCCGTACGCCACGTCCTCTGTTCAGTGATGGTCGTTCCAGTTTGATGTAAATAGCTTCTTTCACTCCTCTTTCAAACCACCGGTCTTCTCTGGACAAAGTGTGTACATTATTGTCCTCAAATGGGTGTCCTTTGTCCTTCAGATGTAGGTGGACTGCTGAGTCTTGACCTGAGGTGTTGGCTCTCCTGTGTTGTGCCATGCGCTTGTGAAGTAGTTTTTTTGTTTCTCAAATGTACAAGTCTGTACACTCCTCGCTGCATTGGACTACATTGCTCTGCTTCTGCCTCAGAGAGTTGCTGAAACAATAAAAATGTGTCAAACGTTTAAAAATATATAAAGTAAAATAAAAGACATAAAAACTTGAATATAGAAAAATGTAAAACTAAAATAAATGTTTCAATAGGATTGTCCCTCAATGGTACATGACATCCTAAATTTTTAATGAGATAAAAATATTAAAGAGTGTCAAATATTTAAAAAATAAATTGAATAAAAGTAAAATAAAAGTAAAAACTTGAATAGAAAAAGAAAAATATTTTTAAACAGAGTTGACACTCAACGGTCCATGATGTTATGAATTATTGAGATTAAAATAAGTAAATAAAAAACTAAACCTGAAGGCATGGTGCTCCACACAGGCACGGCACAGCTGTTTGCACTCCCAGCTGTCTATCATGTTGAAGAAGAAGGTAGTGGGTGTGGCCTATGAGAGAGAGAGAGACAGAGAGAGAGAGAGAGAGAGAGGCAGCTGTCAATCATTCAGGAGAATGAGCATGTGGGCCAGGCTTTCCTTGAGAGAGAACCTGCATTTTCAGTTTAATGCTGTTGGTTTTTTAAATTGGAATATGTAATTATTGTAATTATAAATATAACCCTATTAACCTTTTTTAAAAAAAAATTGAGATAATTTTCTTTTTAAAATTAATTCTTATCTATTTTGTAAAAGATTACATATTTATTCTTTTGTGTTCCTTCCTTCCTTCCTCTTCTCCCGCTTATCCGGGGCCGGGTCGCGGGGGCAGCAGTCTGAGCAGGGACGCCCAAACTTCCCTCTCCCCGGACACTTCCTCCAGCTCTTCCGGGGGGACCCCAAGGCGTTCCCAGGCCAGCCGAGTGACATAGTCGCGCCAGCGTGTCCTGGGTCTTCCTCGGGGCCTCCGCCTGGTGGGACATGCCTGGAACATCTCCCTGGGGAGGCGTCCAGGGGGCATCCAATACAGATGCCCGAGCCACCTCAGCTGGCTCCTCTCGATGTGGAGGAGCAGCGGCTCTACTCTGAGCTCCTCCCGTGTGACAGAGCTCCTCACTCTATCTCTAAGGGAGCGCAGGAACGTAGATTGACCGGTAAATCGAGAGCTTCGCCTTTCGGCTGAGCTCCTTCTTCACCACGATGGACCGATACAGCGACTGCATTACTGCGGCTGCTGCACCGATCCGTCTGTCAATCTCGCACTCCATCCTTCCCCCACTCGTGAACAAGATCC
>OMLF01020275.1:0-24352 GCA_900302615.1 Holocentrus rufus
GGTGTTGCAGCAAATCAAGTCCCACAAACGAAATGTCAGTGCCTGTGTGGCTAAAGCTAATACTGCTGCACCACGACACAATAAACCAGTCTTTTACCAGGGCTGCATCTCCATCGATCGGCCGTCACCCCAACTGTGTTCTGTCTGTATTGTTTAAAAATGAAGCGGATGGTTTAAGATGCTTTGATTTCAGTGCCGTTCAGCATGTGTGATTTTATTTCTGTTTTTTCCTTTTTTATTGTTTAGTTGATTAATTAATTTATTTTGCTTCTGTTCTAACAGTAACATATTTAAGTGTTACTAATCTATTGCAATGTGTTATTGCAAGTCTGTCATCTATTGTTAAATCTGTTAACTGAATTTTTTCTTTTCCTTTTGCACATATTGTGTGAGGTTTGAGTCACCGCGATGAGTCATAGTTATTTCTGTATGGATATACATTTATGAAGAAGCCATATCTCCATGTGGCTTCTGAGTTGTCAAACAGCGGATATCTGATTTGCTTGTACGAGGCGTAGTTAAATGTCATACATGAAAACACAAATCTAAAAAAAAATTCAAATACTATCTTCGGTTGTTTTGAAATAAATACCGAATAAACAACGTGGCTGCGTGTTTCTAAGTGCAGTAGCATCAGGTTTTCATTTCTCTCTCTCAATCTTTACTCACAGAGCTTTTGTGTACCTGAGCAACCTGCTCTACCCTGTACCCCTGGTTCACCGTGTTGCCATAGTGACAGAGAAGGGTGACGTCCGCGGTTTCCTGCGCGTCGGGGTCCAGGCTATTGCCGGTGAGTAAGTCGGGTCTTTTGCAAATAAGCATGCTCAACAGCAACCGTTTTCAGATCCAGTCTGGGTGAAGACTGAGCTGCACATTTATGTAATATCTGTTTTCGATTTTTGTTCTTTGATGATGTTTCTAAAATATGATAATTATATATTAAAGAATCATTAGGTTTTACAATGTCAGAAATCTCAGCCCCTTTTGAACCAGTTATTTTTGTCATTATTATCAACAACCTGCACAGATATATTAATTTAGTCCTATGAATCAATATAAATATCACATATTGTCCCTTTAATTAATGTGAATCTATCAATATCATAGTATAACATTATATTTGTATCACAGTGTTTTTCCACCTCTGTAGTACTCCATACCAAAGCCTTCTTCACTCAAACCAAAACCAGACAAACAGATGCACCTCAATCTATTTGATTATTGACATGAAAACCATCAAAGGGCCGTCAAAACCACCGATCCTTGCGGCAAACACAGAATTCCCTCCGTTTCCATCCGTACTCCTTTTCATGTGCCTTGACAGCTTTAGTCAGATCTGTGTCTGATAGCTTCTGATGAGAGCATGACTTGTCTCTGTGCAGCTGACGAGGAGGCCCCTGACTACGGGTCAGGAGTGAGGCAGTCAGGAACTGCCAAGATCTCCTTTGATGATGAGTACTTCAAAAAGGTAAGCCCTAAGTCAGACAAGTGTAGTTTCAGACTTGACGACACGCGCCTTTGTGGTGGTGTTGTTTGGTGCGGTCTTTGAGTTAAAAACAATGAAATCAGAAGCTGAGGATGAAGTTTTTTACCACTTCTGATAAAGCATCAACATAACATCCCTGTCAAATCCAAATGGGTGAATAAATAGATGCAAAAGCTTCATTCTTTACCCCCAATATTGAACAAACACCATCAAAAACACCTTCTCAGACAGGTGGAAGTTTGCGTTATTTCTCTCTGCCAGCTATATGCTAATGTCCCTCTCTCTCCATCCAATCAGAATGACTTTCCCTCCACGGTTATGACTCGCTCCGGCTTGTCCCTTGAGGAGCTGCGCATTGTGGAGGGTCAGGGTCAGAGTTCAGAGGTCATCACGCCCTCGGAGGAGCTCAACAGAATCAATGACATGGGTACGGCTGCCAGACCCTCACTTCTCCGCTCGTAAATATCAGACCTCGCAGCCCAGTGGGAAACCCGCTGGGCAGATGGTCCTGTCGAATGCAAAGGAGGACTTAAAATACTTTGATACACACAGAGGCATTGGGGGGGATTGCAGGTTTAGTTATGGAAATGAGTCTAAAGCAGTGATTTGTGGCTGGACTGTGAAGGAATCCACACAAAGGCAGCCTGATGAGCGAACAGCAGAGTGTGCTCTACAAATCAGGAGCTTGATAACTTGAAACCAGTAGTGATTGTATTGTGTACAGCTTCGCATTCACATGCAAAATCGCACCGCACAATGGCAAACCAAGTTCAACGCCAGGTTATTTCCAGTAAATCCTGACACAAATCCTAACCCTGCTGCTGTGGCTGTCCTCAGACCTGAAGCTGGGTAACGTGGTGGAGACCAAGCTGAGTCACGGCGAGGGTCTGGCTGGCCAGCTGGAGGTCGGCAGCATCTTTACCTTCCGTGTGACCGTGCTCCAGGCCAGCGGCATCCTGCCCGAATACGCCGACATCTTCTGCCAGTTCAAGTGAGTCCAAATAATAATAATAATAACAATGAATTTTATTTAGTATATTGTATAACACTTTCTTCATAAAGTTCTACTTGTTTCAAAATAAAAGTACAACCAACTAAAGTGAAGGGAAGACACAGGACATTGCGATATAGCTCTAACATTATTATTTTACAAATTAACATGGGAAATTCTAACACTGTAGGTTTGAAAGTTTATTTATTTGAGCTGCCAGTTAGTACACAACTTGAAATCAAAAGGACAATTGATATGGGTTTCTCTTCATAGCGTTCACAAAAACCAACAAACATATTCATACTGATAATATACCACAGTAAGAGCAATGACAACTTATCAGCCAAATGCTAAAAGTTGATCAAATTCAGTTGTTTTGTCTTAAAAGAAGAGGCAGATTCACCACTAACACATTTCTGTTCCGTCCTCAGTTTCCTGCATCGTCATGATGAGGCTTTCTCCACTGAGCCTCTGAAAAACACCGGAAAAGGAGCTCCTCTGGGCTTTTACCACGTCCAGAATGTGAGTGTGCACACAGTCAACTTTAAAACAGTGTGACAACGTTACATTTACAGTGTTTGACAACTCCTCGTTTGTTGTCCTCTGCTCCCTGTGCAACAGATTTCAGTGGAGGTGACAGAGTCCTTCATTGAGTACATCAAGACCAAGCCCATTGTGTTTGAAGTGTTCGGCCACTACCAGCAGCACCCTCTGCACCATCATGGCCAGGACCTGGTCAGGTTAGTGAGAGCTATTCTTGCATGGAATCAGTGCTTTGAAGGATTTTTTTACTACTGGACTGTTAATTAATAAATCAGCTTTTAGTAGAATTTCCAGTTACTTACGTCCTACTCAAATGTATTAAAATGTACTTTATACAAATGGAGAGTGTATGTAATGTTGAGTCATTTGTCCCAACAGTCCTCCTACACCATCAAGGAAGTACTATCCCATCCCCATGCCTCTGTCTAAGCCAGGTAAGGACTTCATAATCATCCCACCACATAGCTGCAATATGCTCCGTATTTTTCACCATCATTACAGTACATTTTTTTTCTGTTTGCCATGGTTTTATCGGCATGCCTCATATTTCCTTCCACTTTTTCTCTTTCATTTCTTGCTTCCTTTGGATTTTTTTTTTCCCCCATCATGTCATATCACTATTACCGTCCCATTATCCATCTCTCCCCCATCAATCAATCCACCCAACTCCATCTTCTTCCCTCCACCACCGTCTTCCCCTCTTTCTCATCACTCACATCATACATTGCAACCCTAGACCACACCCGTAAAATAGAGTTGCTCCGCTACTTGATGACAGGCTATGTGCACGGCCAGGTGCTGGACACGCTGTCCGAGCATGCCAACGCCCTGGCCTCCACTGCAGTGGCCAGCCTGGAGGACAAGGCCGACCAGCTCTCTCACTTCCCCATCCTCTCAATGCCCTTTGACACCGTGCTAACCGTGCCAAGGCACCATGGTTGGTACAGCAGACACTCTAGTCGCCAAAAAACACAGGCAGTAGTTGCACCTGTGTTGTAGGTGTTAGACTAGCGCTGTGTTGTGCTCTTGTGGTGCTTGGTGACTGCAGACTATAGCATAGCCTATAAAAATATCGCTCCCCAGTGGTTATGTATGCTGCAGCTTGCTGCAAGTCTGTTTAGGCCAATATAGCTCAGTCCTGCGCTTTACAAACCTGCCTAAGCCGACACCTATAGGTAAATCTGCTGCATGTGCTGCGGCTTAGGTCATACAATAAAATAGAATATTTACCATAATCATGCAATATCACTGACGTTGCATTCACAGCGTGAAGCAGAATGCAGAGGCTTAAGACTTACAGGCTCTACCAGAGTCCAATTACTTTTCATTTGGAATAATACATGTTCATTTCAATCATATCTAACACCACTGAAGGCATATAGAATATGTGGCTGCGGGCCTAAGAGATTAGGCTGTTTCAACAGCCACATAATCCTGATGTGTCAGACAGCAGGGTGCTGTCACTGCTGGTGTAATCTGTGATTTAGCTCCTCATAGCACCTCGGTACATGCAACTGTTGGTTTTGAATATGATGTGTCATATTCATTTCCCTTGTGATTGTGTGTCCTGCTTATTTCAGTGGTAATGGAATTTATAATAGCAGATCATTTAGATTTTGGTTATTATATTTTTGTTGGCTGATGGCTCAGTATCCAGTTTCAGCAGGGCATTTATATCATCATCCTCTCCCGAGGTTTTCACATCCATCACATTTCCAGTCTCCATTTAAAAATCCAGTGAAAGCACCTGCATTTCTATACCTTTATTCTTCACTTGTCCCTACTGATGTTCTCAGTAAATTCCAGTTTGTCTTACTTGGTTTGTGTTTTTATGTGTTTATAGTTCCAGCCACCAAACTGAACACCATCACCAAGTCCAACCTGGGCCAGTGTGTCAGCAAGTACGACCTGCTGGTCTGGTTTGAGATCAGCGAGCTGGAACCCACTGGAGAGTGAGTGTCTACACATGCATGCACGTGGACACACATGTGCACACATACACACAAACCCATATTAAGGCTGGACATTATATCAATATTATCATAAGATTGTTTTTATCAAAATCTATTATGTGAAAATATCTTATTAAAGCACCAGTGGTTATCCCTACAATATTGTTACTATTGTTAATATCGACTCGATTGAGGTATTTGGTCAAAGATATTGTGATATTTTATTTTGTCCACATTACCCAACCCTAATCCGTACTCATAGAGAAACAAATGAACACCATCAAAAAGATATATATGCATCTTGAACAAAAATGTCTCCTGAGGTTCACAGTTTATTAAAAAAACAAATAATCAGAACCTCAAAATGTTACCATTTTAAAGTGTAAGGGTCATGATATTGAATTAATTGAGTAAGATTTAATTGTAATGGTTTTACTTTGAAGTCTGAGTAGGTCACAATTTTCAAACTATTGTTATCCTATTTTGGAATGCAACTCATTAACTCTGCATGAAGAATACTAAGAAACGTGATGTTTTAAGTGTCCTGACTCTGTGTGACCCGCCTCCCTCCACCAGGTACATCCCAGCTGTGGTGGATCACAGTGGCGGTCTGCCCTGCCATGGCACCTACCTGCTGCACCAGGTAACACAGCACCACCCATTACCTATCAGTCATCCACACCAGTCAATAGAATAAAATTTGTTGGAAAAATTCAGATGTGACATTTTGCTATTTAATTTGCAAAAACAGTTGGGTCAAACCTATTTTATTCCCTCAAACCAATAAGGTGCATTCCTTATGTTAATATATATTCAGATTAAGATGCTCTAGTTGTGGTCTTGTGGTCTCCTTGAGTCCTAAACTCCTATCGTCTTTGCTGCAGGGGATCCAGCGGAGGATCACGGTGACTCTCATCCATGAAAAAGGCAGCGAGCTCCACTGGAAGGACGTCCGTGAGCTGGTCGTGGGTGAGTACTCTGCCCTCGGGGATTACTCGTTCTACTTCGCCACAGCAGGCAGACACCGGGGACACAAAACACTCTGTTCCCACACTGTTGACGCACATCTGACTCTCACACTGTCAGAGAACAGCATGTTGATGTGTAGCCGTGTCCTTATTCACACAACAGCATCAATGAATGTAAATTAATATGATATGACACCTTTTATCACCCTGGAGGAAATTGGGGTTGCGTTGCCAGCACTGAAAATATAAAGCACAACTCTCAGTGATGATACCAGTCTGGTTAGTTTATTTACACTTATTGAGTCTGTTTGTCCTCAAGCCATCTTTCTCTTTAAACAGGTTATAGCTGCAATTAATTACATTTTACATTTTAGTTATTTAGCTGCTGCACAGTCCAGAGCGACTTGTAATGAGTGTTGTGTTCGGTGTCTCGCTCAGGGACATTTTGACAGGATAAATGGCTGTTAAAGGACGTGCTGGCTTGTAAGGTCTCGGGTACACGGCAGCTTCTGTAGCCAACTTTGCTGACCTAATTCGGCGGGAATGATCTGAGCTGTTTTGATAGCAGCGATCCTGATCCGCTGTCCCGCTCTGTGCCCCACCAGGTCGCATCAGGAGCAAGGCAGAGGTGGACGACAGCGCCGCCGACGCCGTCCTGTCCCTCAACATAATATCCGCCAAGAACATCAAGTCATCCCACAACTCAAACAGGTAGGAGACATGCCCATATTAAGACTGCACAAGGCACAGTTCATGCAGCATTTGATATGTATTGGTATTTGACAGTCTTGCAAGGCGTTCTTGTGGCTATTAGTGAACTTTCATTGCTGTTTACAGTGTCGGCCTGTAATGACTACAACCACATTTTCAAAGCAATGCTGCACACAAGAAAACAAGTCAACTCATTTTATTCTGCTGCAATCACATTATTGCCACATGGTTGGTTTCTTGGTCTCAGAAGCAATCACAGTTTAGAAACAGTGTGTGGCAATTTCCTGCAGTCATGTGTGTGTGTGAGAATGTGCTCACTTCTCTGTTACTGAATACACACTGGAATCATTCCATGACCATTTCCATTTCCACTGCAGTTGATTTCTCTATTAATTTGCTCCATTGTTTCCACTGTTGCCTGACTATTTCTGCTTCTCTCTCTGTTTTTTTTTTCTGTGCATCCTATTTCCACCTCCTGCTGCGGCTGGACTGTTGATTTTGCTCAGGCTTTCTATTGATAAGGATATTACTAGGTACCAACAACCAGGGAACATAAAGCTCCTTCTATGAAAGACCTTTATGGTTCTCTTTAGCCCTGTAGACTTACAGCAATAAGTTTTCCACCATTCATGTTTTATTGTCAAGTTTATTTTCCTACCATTTGCTTGAGGGCTGCCTTTATTCCCATTAGTATTTAGTGCCTCAAAAAAATTATTTGCATTCAAAGAGATTTATAAACAACTGCTAAAGGCAACCTTGAATGCAAATGCTCCCTCCCTTTTGTGTTAGTTTGTGTGTTTTGGTAACGCTCCTTTGTTGAATACTACAACCCGAATCAAACCACCACTGGGCTCTTTTAGCTGTTACCACTTTATGAGTCTTAAACCCACAAATAGCTTACATGAGGCGTCAATAGGCCAGGCAGCCAGTCTGTAGGTAAGAGTGCCCTCTGCTGCCAAAAAACAGGAATTGTATAACTTGGTCATCTGAAACAGCCCCTGGTGTAGACAGACTCAGATCTGTTAAACAGTCTTGCATAAGAGAGTGGTTAATTGGTGCATCCTTTTAATTGACTGTTTGATTTGGAGGAATTGTCATACTATCCCTTAAACTTGTTTCTAAGGTAATAGAGTCAAATTTATCATGGTAGATCACAGACTATCGGTTAATTTGATTGTTTCAAATTTGAATTGGATAGACATGATTTTTAAGACAAATGTTTATCAGGGGTATATACCATAGATTCAACATGGCACATTACTTGTAATTCTTGTTTGTGCCTACCTGTTTCTAACACAGAGTGCGCCAAGCTCTCAGTACATTTCTAAACAGTGCAAACAAATCCTGATGTAACTTTTCTCGAGGTCTCACCTCAGTGTGTTTCCTCACATCCTGTCATCACTAGAGATGAGAGTGTGATGGAGGCCCCTTCAGTCACTGCACACTGCTGTCTGATCTCTCACAACTCAACGACAACAGAATGATATCTGAATATCTATGTGGTTGTGCATGATTTTACAAAATGATGCACCGCTACTAACAGTGTGACCAGTTTTTGTTGTGGTGATGTAGTAAAATCACAGACACCGTACACGTCCAAATCCCCACAAACACTTGTGTAATTCACAGTTAACTGTTATGTTGTTTGACATTGGTAGCACTAATGCACTGACAGAGCACAGCACTGTGTGAACTGCTTTCTTACTTATTCGTTTGAAGCTGAAAATTTTTCGTTTTGTCTCTTCAGGACCTTCTACCGTTTTGAGGCTGTGTGGGACAGCTCCCTGCACAACTCCCTCCTGCTCAACCGAGTCACTCCTTATGGAGAGAAGATCTACATGACTCTGTCTGCGTATCTGGAGGTGAGTGCTGCTCCATCACATCTTTGTCAGGCTCTGTAATTTGCTATTTTGGTGATTCCAACATGGTTGCCTTCTCCCAACAGCTTGACCACTGCATCCAGCCTGCCATTATAACCAAAGATATCTGCATGGTCTTCTACTCCCGAGACGCAAAGATCTCCCCTCCCCGTTCCCTCAGGAACCTCTTTGGGAGCGGATACTCCAAAACCCCTGACTGGTAAGGCTGCAGGCGCTCATTTTATGGCCATTTTTATCCCCCAGTGAAGGACAGTTGGCATGTATTGTTATTGATGAATAAGCACCTTTCTTTATTATGTCCATACATCCGTGTGGCATGTTTTAAAGTCCGAAAAAGATGAGTCGTCGCTCATAGCTCTGATGTTCAAATTTATTGAATCATAGAACAGTGTTTCAGCAGTTCATGCTCATCAGGGTTGCTTCTTTGTTGAAGTTCGATTGAGCCCTGTTGGCTCATTTTCTGAACTATGATTTAAAGTCCAACTGACCCTCAGTGGATTGCACATTATTTCCCTTTAATAAAGCCTCCTCTGCTCCATTACAGCAATCGGGTCACTGGCATCTATGAGCTGAGCTTGTGCAAGATGTCCGACACTGGAAGTCCAGGTGAGCAGTCTGGATCTACAGCGCCACCAAGAGAAATTTCAGTGTGCAAGTTCTGGGTCTGTCTTTGTCTTAAAACTCAATGCTGTTTTGTGTTTTTGTCTTTGGCAGGGATGCAGCGGAGGAGGAGGAAGATCCTGGATACATCGGTGGCCTATGTGCGTGGAGAGGAGAACCTGGCTGGCTGGAGGCCCCGAGGAGACAGTCTCATACTTGAGCACCAATGGGAGCTGGAGAAAATGGAGCAGCTGCATGAGGTGGGTCCTCAAAACCATCAAAACCCTGTCCAGTAACGTTCAGAAGGCAGAGTAAATTTTGAGCTAATTTTGTTGATGTGCTCACCCACTCTGTCCATTTCTGCATGAAGCCTAAAAATTGCTTATTCATGGGAAACCCTGAGCCTAACCGAGCTCTGCACCTCTCCGTGATCCAGGTGGAGAAGACCCGCCACCTGCTCCTGCTGAGGGAGAAGCTGGGCGAGGCGGCCCCGGTGGGAACAGCTCACACCAAGTCCCTGAGCGAGTCCCTGTCCCCCAGCATGAGCTCCGGCACCCTGTCAACCTCCACATCCATCTCCTCTCAGATCTCGAGCACCACCTTCGAGAGCGCCATCACGCCCAGCGAGAGCAGCGGCTACGACTCCGCCGACATCGAGAGCCTGGTGGACCGCGAGAAGGAGCTGGCCACGAAGGTGAGGAGCAAATCTTGTAATATAGGATGGGATATTTACGGTCTTTAGCACTCTGATCGACTGGCAACCTGTCCGGCGTGTTTTCATGCCTTCTGCCCACTGAATGCAATATTCATAGCGAGGAACGTTTGTCTGACACGTGTTGATGTTGGTGCATAATTTATAGACCGTAACAGCAAGCTTTCCCTCCTCTCTCATGAACTCACTGAACTCTCCTTTGCTTTTTGTTGTAGTGCCTGCGCCTCATGACTCACACCTTCAACAGCGAATACAACCAGGTGTGTAACAGCATCAGCGACTGCAAGGTGAGAAATGGGAAAAAATGCAAAAAAAAAATAGCTTTTGTGTCACACTTTTTTTTTTTCTTATGTTATGTTTGCCTTGGAAATGCCAGTATGTTCAGTGCCTTTCTTTTGTTTGCTCCACAGCTGTCTGACATCTCACCAATGGGACGCGACCCGTCTGTGACCAGCTTCAGCAGCGCCACCCTCACCCCCTCCTCCACCTGCCCGTCTCTCTCTGACTCCCGCTGTGGCTCCTTAGACCAGAAGTAAGTCCTGCATAGGCAAACTCTCTTATTTCTAAATGTCATAATAGACTAGTAATTCTTAATTCTCATCACTTTCTATATAAAAATGCAGCTGATTTTGAAAGTTTGATTTGTTTTGACAGCTAGTTTGTCACCATGATGCTGAGTTGGTGTGTTTTGTTCTTCAGGACCCCAGAGAACAGCTCCCGTGCCTCCAGCCCCTCTTGCTCAGACTATGAGAACTTCCCCATGGTTCCCACCCTGGAGACCTCTTATCTAGCACGAGCCGGCAAGAACGAGTTCCTCAATTTGGTGCCTGATATTGAAGAGATGAGACCAGGGTGAGTGCCGTTATTTTTGGTCTTGTGCTATTATGTTGAGCTCTTTCCTCTTCAAAAATGGCAAAAGTGGGATGCACGCTGCAGCCCACTTAAACAAAAATGAGTGATCCAGTTTTATAATTATAGAAATGAGGTGAATTGATTTTAACTGCTGAACCCAGCCGATTAAAATCAAATTGATGTGATGCTCTCCCCCAAAATGAGAACAAATATTTTGAACACTTTTCTCACTGAATAATAAAAAAAATCTCTTTCTCTTTTCATTCCCCACAAGATCGGTCGTGTCTAAGAAGGGTTTCCTGAGCTTCATGGAGCCACGCTCCAACTCGTGGGTGAAGCACTTTGTGGTTGTGCGCCGGCCCTACGTCTTCATCTACAACAACGACAAGGACCCGGTGGAGCGGGGCGTCCTCAACCTGTCCACAGCACAGGTGGAATACAGCGAAGACCAGCAGGCCATGCTCAAGGTACACACTTTAACTTCTTATATCTCAAGCAATTTGGAACCACAAAATAGTGGAATAAGTGAACATTTGTACAGTAAACAGGGTTCGTACAAATTCTTGAAAGTTTGGAAAATGCTTAATTGTAACATTTTCAAGGTCAGGAATATGCTTGAATTCAAGTACTCTTTGAAAAATGCTTGATTTTCAGCATAATCTGGTGTTTCATCTGCACAATCCGTCGAGAAAAGTCTTTAATATTTGAAACAATCCTGTAGAAATTAGCAGGAATTAAAAATTTATGATCAATCAAAGTTAATATGAACAGATAAAAAAAATTGTAATTATATACATTGATAACATACATTATGGATAGAAAGGAATTCTGTAAACTTTATTTTTCTCAGTTGCTTTTAAAGTAACCATTTAGATTGGATGAGAAAGGCTTTGAGAGTCTGGAAAGTACTTTGAAAGTGCTTGAAAAGGGCTTGAATTCTCCCCTGGGGAGGCTGTATGAATCATGAGTAAATTATCATTTTGCATACCTTAGAAAGAGCAAACACTGCGGAACCTTCATGAACACACAGCATGCAGAGTGTGTACACACAGCGGCTGCATGATGATCACTCTGCAAGTTTTTCCCAAACCAAAGACAAAAAAAGTGTTGAGTGCTGATAATTACAGCTACACTCAAAAATTGCCTACACTCCTCCTGCTGCTTCTTGAGTAACATGAAAGGCCTCTCGCTCACCAAAGGACAGTCGCTTCATGACCGATATCTTTTGTTTTCTTCCAGACTCCCAACACATTTGCCGTGTGCACAAAACACAGAGGAATCCTCCTGCAGGCCAACAACGACAAGGACATGAACGACTGGCTGTACGCCTTTAACCCGCTGCTAGCAGGAACGATAAGGTACACACACACACGCACACACATATTTCTCATATGCTAAACTTAATATCTAGCGACTCAGCCTTCTATATTTTGTTCCCATACCAAAATAACGTCCTCTTGCACCCACAGGTCTAAGTTGGCGAGGAGGCGCAGTGGCCTAGTGAAGAACTGAGTTGACCCGCACACAGGAAACCACGGCTTCCATTCTTCTGAAAAGCCTTTGAACATACCAAGTGTTAACACTTATTAACCATTGTGATTCTTGATGGTTTTCTCTTATATGTAGACCTGTGGCTTAAGTCTCTTTCAAGCGACAAACGTTTCAGTTCCTGAAAAACTCGCCGCCCCTCTCTCCCCGCAAACCTTCTGCCAACTTAGCTGTTCCCCTCTCTCTCTCTCTCTCTCTCTCTCTCTCCCCAGCTTTTTGTGTTTTTGTTTCTATGACGACGTTTTGGTCTTTTTTTGTTCCGCTTTGTTGTCATCCCCGAACCCCCCTAACTAGTAGCATGTTGTAATAGTCTACTTGTGTGTGCACGATTCTTCAGAAACAGTTTCTTCTGGACACTATTTTTCAGTTTAACAGTCGTCTGTAAAAAATTGTCTCTATCAGTGTTACTCGTCTCTTAAGAAGAGTTTTATTTTTGATTCTTTTTTCTTTTTCTTTCTTTTTTTTTTTGTTTTGTTTTGTGCCCGCATGACAACTGCAGCAGTCCTCAGGAGAAGACCAGGTTTGCTTACTCACTTTAGAAAAAAAAAAACAAACAAAAAAAACCACAAATATACAGCGGGAACGATGAAGGGAAAAAAAAATACTGTAAATCCAAGTAAAATATTGGTTTATGCTCTCCTACAGAAAGCAAGACTGGTTCAAGAATTATTGCTGCTAGTGATTTCTTAAGTTTCCGTTCTCATTATGAGACTTTGCATTAGGCCGCTGCCTCTTCCTGAAGTAGAATCTAGCTCCGCCCCCCGTCCCACTCCCTACTTTGGCCTTTAGAGTCAAAAAGTGAAAACAGAAAATCGGTCAAGGTCCCCACTCAGCGAGACATAACGGCAGCATTGGATTTCCACTGTTACCCATGTGATAGTTACATCCCCCTCTCCTTACCCTGTATATACACCAGGTAAAGCCCCAGTAGTGCCGTCAGTCAGCGAGGGATTACTTGCAAACATGCATGTCAACATCGGAAATACATGCTGACGAGCAAAAACACATAAAGATTATTTATATCTCAGCAGTAAAAACATGACATTGGATTGTTACTATTATGGCAGATACAGTTTGTCTCTGCTCTTTTTGCCATTTCAACTCGGCTGTATGGCTCAGTTACGAGGAAAAAAACTGGACAGGAAAATAACCAAGTCAAAGAAAAAAGGGTTTCGGAGGGGAGGAGGAGGAGGAGGAGGAGTTAGGGCAGTACTCTGAGGAGAATATCACTTGTACATATGTGCTAGGATCAGTGTGGTAGTTGCCTTTTCATTTAAGACATTCCTCTGAGATCTTTTAGCTCTTAGCACTTTTCTTACACCGACGTGTTAAGGTTCGTAGCTCAAAGAGCCTTGGCATCTGCTAACATGTTCCTGATTTTTTTTTAAATCATCACATTCTGGTGATACTGAAGTGAAATACAAAGACGAAGGAACCGACAGAACGAAGGAGGGATGTTCTAGCCTCGAGCCTTGTAGTGGTTAGGTGAAGGTGCTAGCACATTGCCTTGAGGACAGGAAACTATGAACTGACCTGTACCGTGGGTCCATTCACTGTCATTACAAGTGTAATATCTCTGAAGTAATTATTGTTCAACAGGGTGGACTGATGCACCATAGATTTCCATTTGTTGTTTTCTTTTTCTTTTTTGCATTCTTGAATCTAAACCTCTTAACTCAGCTAACTTTTATTGGGTTGATTTTTTTAAATTTTATTATTAACATTGTTGATTATTTTGTATTATGCGGTTATTCCACAGTGGAGTTTGATATGAAATGTAAAAGAGGGCATTTATTTCTTAAGTTTTATCTTAGCTATATTGGTGTTTAATCTTATTTTGCACATTAACACATAACTATAGCAAGACGAGGGCAGGTCAGACAATATTGAGTCCCAAGATCATTTCTCAGCACCATCTGAGTATGAGAAGTGCATACAGGAATACTGATAAGGGATATCAAGGCTACACTGGATAGCTGTGCATTTTGGGTTGAATATTTCTGTCTAGAATGGATTACCAGAGGGAAGTAGCATCAACGTTACGAAAATATGCTCAAAGCTGTTTTTCTAGAATTGTTTATGAAAATATTTGCTCTGTACATTCTAGTACAATTGTGGCTGCTACATTCGGTTCCTAGTAAATTATGAAATTAGGGTGCCTCTGTTTCCACGATTGGTAGAACCGTGAATGGTACTTATAGGCATGAGTGAACTCTGGCCAACCAACCAGCAGTGTGCCTAATGTACTTTAATGACTGGTTTCAGTGTGTTGAAACAGAGGCACTGCGGATCTGGGGAGCATTTTTTGAATTGCTCTATATATTTAAGAGTGACAGGGATTGGCTGCATATCTTCACTGTTTGCTGATGTGATGACAGGAAGCATTTTCTCAGAACGAATGAAAAATACCTGAAAGTTGCTGCCCTCAGGTCAACCAGCCTGCTGGTCAGAGTTGGATTGTTTGTTGGATTGGCTTCTGAGGAGTGTGTTCTCTGTCTAGACACATCCAGCATGGTCTATTAGGACACTAGTTCTTATTCAAAAAAAGAGAATAGAGCATCTTCTATGCACTGATCAAAGCTCAAAGTTTACTGTACCTCGCATTAACCTCACTGTATTGAAGAATGACATGTATGAGATGATATTAACATACAGATATGAATACTTGTCAGAGCAAAAATTTTCACTTCAGCAACTCATTTGCAGAGGTATATCATTTTGGATTGTGTATTTATTGTTTGCAATGTATATATTAGTTTGCAGCTCTTTGCACATATTAATAAAAGGTATAACTAACTGATCAAATAAAGTCTGTGCGGTTTAGTTGTTCTACTCAGATTGAACCAAATGATGGTGTGGCAGCCTCTTTCAGACTGACCTGGGAGAGAGTTGAATGTACTATCAGGTTGTTGTTTTGTGTTTTTCCATCATCAAAAGGAAAAAGAAAGAGCACAAAAATGTGACCCGTTCCATCCCGTTCTGGGCAGGCGGGCTACATTTGTGCTTCTTTTTTATTAGAAAGTTGTTTGAAAGTCTGCTTTTGATTTTAAGGATATATTTACTCATCACTCACCATTCATGTTAGCTAGACATCTGAGTTATAACAAGTGGTTACTCTGAGGTTTTTGTTTTATTTTATTTTTAATTTCTAATATCAGGGAATATATTACAAAGTAGCTAGTGATACGACATCTAAAATGACAGTATACCATTGTTTGTGCTGGTGTCTTTCTTCACCTCAACACTTTCCCATGCTGCCTTTCAAATAAAACTAGCCATGATATTTTGCATTTTCCCCTCTGACAATTAATATCTGTTAATTGCATTCCCTTTGGATTTGTTCACCAAAAAATGACAAAACCAAGACATTAACACTGTACATTATTTGTCAGATTGGTTTCATTTTCATACTTATTTTGTAAATATCTGTGTTGTATGGGGCTTGAATTAAAATGTAAATATGTTTCCTGTATTTGTAATAATTATAATCCATTCGCTGTATAGCATAGACGTGTCATGCAGATATCCTAATTCTGTGTATGGTAATCTTGCACCATTGAACTGTTTAGTGAATGAGGCAACAATAAAAGTACAACCTGTGCATTAGCAGAACAAACAATCTGTTTGTCTTCTTTATGCACAAACTAACACTCATGTCAGTCTGCATGTTTTCGCCATTGAACATTGAACCCTGTTGATTTCTGTTTTCTTGGAGATTAAACACCATTTTCTGCTGTGAAAAATGAGTTGAGTATGAGAATTAAATGTGAAAATTGATTGTATTACTCTTTCTGACCAGTAAGAGTGATCGACTCGACCTTTCAAGGCACATTAGAAAAATTAAAGGCTCATTCAACCTTTTTATTTATTTATTCATTTAAATAAAATGAATAAATAACCCTCCAACTCCTTTGCCTGTGCTGCCACAAAAAGTGAGGGATTTATTCTGGAATATTTTACAGTGATTTACAAGATGCTTACAATCTAAAAAGAAATAATAATTAAATGAATAGCTGATGAAAATGATCATCCCTGTGTTGAAAAATTACTTCCGGAACCTAAAGAGATTACAACGGCGCCCACTTCCTTGTGGGTGTGCATTTACGTAGTGAGAGTGACGACGGGCGCAGCCAATAGAAGAACGGATTTCTCTTCAGGTTTGTTTGGACCAATGATATCTCGTAATAAGTATCACTTCAGCTTGTTCGACGTGATCTGATTGGCTGATAGTTTGCAATGGGCGTACGTGACATTCCTCGCCCCGTCAGGCTGAGAACGAGGAAGTAGCGAGGAAATCTGAAGAAAAGTGGATTGATGTGCGACTTCGACTGTCATTTGAAGACGGATACTTTACAGGCTGAACACCATGGCTGAGTAAGTTTCCAGCGGCGTTATCATAGATTTCAGACTCAAGCTCAAGCAGAAAACTCGTAGCTGATATTTAACTGACACATCGCTTTGAATTTTCTAGTAATTTCCTCCTTACTTGATGAGGCTCGTGGTTTTGACCGGTTGTTTTAAACGCAGTTAGCTAGCTTGTTAGCTAGTCAGGCATTGCAGACTTTCAATAGCAGCATGTTTGACATGACATTCATTATGAAAATTGAACGAGATGACCAACTTCTTGTGCCAAATAGTCGCTCTGAATCCAGGGTAATACTAGAGATTACACATATAATAATAACTTTTTATATATAAATATAAAACAGTGTTGCAAATAAACGGTGTTTTGCGATTTTAAAGTTTCTACCATCTTTTCAATATAGTTAAAATTGGCTTCATTTATCTTTTGGCTTCAGATTATAACTTACATTATAAGGCGTTAAGAAAACAATTAGCAAAAGGTCAGAAATGCTGTAAAGTGTGTTTGAGAATAGTAAGTTTTTTTTGTGTGTGTGTTTTTGTTTAGACTTCTAGAAAGCATCATTGTGGATGCTTAGTCTGAGACCAGATGCCCTTGCAGAGCCTATCATAAATATGATTATGCTTCCTTCCACAGAGCAGACATTGCACTGATTGGTTTGGCTGTCATGGGCCAAAACCTCATCCTGAACATGAACGACCACGGCTTTGTGGTAAGATAATGAGCTATATTGTATTTATGGCATTTAATGAGTTTGTTGTTTCGGCTCTGCTATGCCGAGCAGTTTGAACTTTCTCTCTTTCTTCCTCTTGTACTCACTATCTCCCTCTGACAGGTCTGTGCTTTCAACCGCACTGTGTCCAAGGTGCACGACTTCCTGCAAAATGAAGCTAAGGGAACCAAGGTGATTGGGGCAGAGTCTCTGGAGGACATGGTGTCCAAGCTGAAAAAGCCCAGGAGGATCGTGCTGCTGGTTAAGGCTGGTCAGGCTGTGGACGACTTCATCGACAAGCTGGTTAGTGGCATGACATGTTAATCATGAGTTATGCTGTTATAAACATCTGCTGAGACAAAAAGAGCACCACCTTTGATGCTCTAATAGTGTTTCACTTCTTTTATTGTGGTGCTTTGATGTTGACTGGCAAGCTCTCCGTTCATTCTTCCTCAGGTTCCTCTTCTCGAGGCCGGGGATATCATCATTGACGGCGGCAACTCTGAATACAGAGACACAACAGTAAGTCAATGATAAAATGCTGCTTGGCCAAAAAAACCCAAAAAACTATTAATTTCTTTGCAATGGTATTCTTATCCACTGTATTTTGTGTGTATGTGTAGCGGCGGTGCAGGAGTCTGAAGGAGAAGGGCTTGCTGTTTGTGGGCAGTGGAGTCAGTGGTGGAGAGGAGGGGGCACGCTATGGACCCTCACTTATGCCAGGGGGACATAAAGAGGCCTGGTGAGCCACAACTCTGTGTTACACATTATATAATGTTGAGTATGAGAAATGATGGCATACAAACACACATGCAAAAACAAGTGCCATTAGTAATCGATTTGGACTCGGACTGCAAGTAATGATAAATTTGAAAAAATCACTGGACATGTTTAAAGCCACATTGCTTGCATTCCATAAGTTTGTCTTGACTTTTGCTGTTTCTCTGCCAGGCCACATATAAAAAACATCTTCCAGAGCATTTCTGCCAAGGTTGGAACAGGAGAACCATGTTGTGACTGGGTGAGTTGACTACTTTGTTAGTGTTGTATGCTACACTCATGGGTGATGATGTAGTAATTATGATCATGTTAAATCATCTTTGAAATATTCCTGCACTTCCTTGCTGGCAGGTCGGAGATGAGGGTGCAGGTCACTTTGTGAAGATGGTCCATAATGGCATTGAGTACGGAGACATGCAGCTGATCTGCGAGGCCTATCACCTGATGAAAGATGTTTTGGGCATGGACCATGACGAGATGGCAGAGGTTAGACAGTGATACTATCGTAACGTACGCTGCACCCATGCATATCAGCAGTGTTCATGTCATGTCAGTTCTGTAAGGTCATGATGAAATAAGCTGTCTGACTGTATTTCGTCACCCTGTGGCTGAACTCCACAGGCTTTCAACAGCTGGAACAAGACAGAGTTGGACTCCTTCCTGATTGAGATCACAGCCAACATCCTTAAATACAGAGACTCCGATGGCGGACATCTGCTCCCCAAGATCCGCGACAGTGCCGGTCAGAAGGGCACGGGGAAGTGGACTGCCATTTCAGCCTTGGAGTACGGCACACCTGTCACTTTGATCGGTAAGAGGAAGTAAAGGGATTTTTGAACAAGGAAGTATCTGGTTTCTTTCTTCTTCTCCTTGCTGGCTGCTTCCAGTAAACCCCATTTGTCACAATGACATGGCAAAAGGCATTACCCCACAACTGTAAAGGTTAAGACATGATGTCAACAAACTCATTACTGTGCAGTTGGCCTCTTGGTCATAGCTGTGGGGCTAATGTTTAGCCTTGTTAGTTAGCTGGCGCTCAGCATGGCGAGTGAACCTCTTCCAGAGAGCGCGATCGATGTCTGGCTGCCCGTAAGAAGATTGAAGGCTTTGCTAGTGGCCTGCTCATCTCGAGTGACATAAGGAGGATTTGTGATACCCTTCTCTGTGGCTTTGGTCTTTGCTGTGGCTGTATGACAGGTTGTTTCATAAACGGCTGCAGGCAAACCGGAGGTCAGGTAGCGAGATTAATCCAGGAGAAACCTGCTTTCGTCTCAGCGTTGACGAGCGGGCACGTCTCTACACAGACAGATTTTAGAGAGCGCAGTGACAGTATAACCTGTATTTCTTGTGCAGGTAGTTTGAAGCAGAATCGTTACAGCCGACTTGCCCATCACATTTTTAATGTTCATTTGCTGCTCCCTTGCCAGTCAGTGCAGAGGATCCAATGTGATCAGACAAAAGGCCCCATTGTGTGAGCGCTGAGCCAGTCTGTGTGTGGAGGAATGGGAGGCAGACAGACAGGCTGGTACAGTGTGAGAGGGTGGATTTCTGCTCGCTATAGGGATGACATTCCACACTGGGATCGTTCATTGGGCACGCTTTATTCTTTTTTTTCTCCTCCCCTCCCTCGCCTGCTCACTGTTGCATCACCTGGCTGTGGCAGTGTTTAGCAAGTCATGCTTACCCAACTGTTTTCAGTCTCTTATCTTGTGGTAGTGGCAAGGTAATTCTCTTTTTTTATGTGGCAAGCCCTGCTTTTTTAATGTGGCAATGGCAAGCCCTTGTTTTACACTAATATTACTACTGCTGAGTCATGCAGAATCTTTGCCAGTGTTTGTCTTGGCATGGTGTCAGATGTGGCGTGGCACTGGGCTACCAGTTCAGTAGTATCCGTGCATGGGACTGGCAAGCTTACCTCAGCAATAGTCTATACAGGCATCTATTCAGAGATGTTTCAGTTCACTTTAAATTACTCTTTGCTCAGACTTGTCCTTTCCTGCTGTTTGGACAGCTCACAGCTGTTGTGTACAGCTCCTACAGCATGTGATGTGCTCACCTAGCGAACCTTGTTGTCCCTCTCCATTCCTCTCTCTCTTCTCCTCTCCTCCTCCGCTCTCTCTCTCTCTATCTCAGGGGAAGCTGTCTTTGCCAGATGCTTGTCCTCTCTGAAGGATGAGAGAGTGGAGGCCAGCCGCAGCCTCTCAGGGCCCCAGGGGGTCAAGTTCAGTGGTGACAAGGCCGCCTTCCTGGAGGACATCAGAAAGGTAGGATGCATGTTACTAAATATGTGGGACACAGAGCCGGGCGATATGGATAAAATCAAATATCATATCTTTCACCAAATACCTCCCTATAAATGTGACAGCGTTGAGATGCTTTCATAAGACTTTTACACACAAAAGATTTGTGAAACATTTAAATACAGTAATGTGGATATGATGACCATGCAGTAACTTGAGCAGTTGTAACAGTCAAAGTGCAGAAAAGTGCATCCTTTTAATGTAATTTAGCCTTTAAAACCAGGTATAGGCAACACTTATGTCATATCATGACATTACAATATCTAGTCTTATGTCACAGTATCAATATCAATATTGATATATGGCACAGACTGAGATAGTTTTAAAGCACACCACATTAAAAACTTCAAACCCAGAATTTTAATCTAATCAATATCATTACAGCTCCAAGGCATACAAAAAAAAACCCTCAAGTAATGACACAGAACAGTCAGAGGTGCTTTACTTTAGTTCGAAACTATGACCACAAACATTTCATAAGCAGCTACACCAGCCAAGTCCTTCTTGTCCTCAGGCTGCCCATTATGAATGTAGAATTCATTCTATGATGAGATAAATAGTTGAATTATTTTGTATCTGACTGAAGTGTTTCATTTGTCTCCTGCAGGCCCTCTACGCCTCTAAGATCATCTCCTACGCTCAGGGCTTCATGCTCCTCCGACAGGCAGCCAAGGAGTTCGGCTGGTCCCTGAACTACGGCGCCATCGCCCTGATGTGGAGAGGCGGCTGCATCATCCGAAGGTACGCTGAACCTCGTGTGTCGTCACATCAGAGTTACAGTTTGTCCTGCCGCCGCCTTGTGCAACCTTCTGTCAACAGAGCTGTTTCACACTGATGGTGAAAACTGTGGTCATGCATCTCTCAGAAGGCAGGGAAAGGATTCTGTTCAGCAGTCAAAGTGGTGTTTTTATTTTAGGCATTTGAGTGACTTGCAATGAGTGCAACAGCAGAGAATGTTTGTTTTTTTTGCATGTTTTTTTTTTTTTTTTTTTACTATTTTTTGTTTTACACTTGACTTTTTAAACTTTTTATAACCTTCATTCTATTACTTATTTTATGCACATAAGACAGATTTTTTTATTAAGACAAAAAGTGTAAAATAATTCAAACTCAGAAAGGGTAGCAGCTCTGCGTCTTCCTTAAAACGAGTCTCCAAGAAAGATCCATTGTGTAGTCCTGTAAAGGAAGTATTTGCTCTATTCTCACTACTGACCTATGTTGTAATTCTGGAATGAGAGAGCTGCATGATAGAAAAGATAATGTTTCCTGTAAAGTAAGAGTGAGAGAGGAATGGGGAAATTCTGATTCTGAAACTGGTCACATAGGCGCAACCATCCCACGATATTGCATAAACCTAAAACAAATATAACACTCCATTATGATTTCTTTCAGCGCAACTGCCAAACTATAGCAGAGGCATTTCAAAGGGCAATTTCATTGTTTGAATAGGCGTTTGGTTACATTCTGACAGGTCAAAGTGAATGGATCTGAGTTTTTTTTTAATACATGTCACAGTCATCAAATAACAACTTCCTTTGAATATAATCTGAGCAAAGGTTCCTTTATTTTATTGTTGGCTCACACTGTGATTTCCCTCCCCACAGTGTCTTCCTGGGGAAGATCAAGGAGGCGTTCGACAGAGACTCTGAACTGCAGAGTTTGCTGCTGGACTCTTTCTTCAGTAACGCCGTACAGGACTGCCAGGTAGGAGGAAGGAGGAAGTGTGGTGCAAGAACAATCCGCAAGAGCCACGTTTACAAAAAACACACCAAACCGGTTTCCTCTTTTAGGAAGAAATGGAATGAAGCCACAGTACCGCTAATTGTCCTAATTGTAATATGGGAAGGCAGGTAGTGCTCAATCTGTAGTCGAGTGATTTTCTTTTGGGTTGCTGTGGTTAAGAAAGGGCATGCACAATCAGTTCATTTTGTTTATGCCTTCAGATTTGTTTCACCTCACTTGAACATTTTCATCATGCATTGTGCATCTGATCATGTGTTTGTTTGTTCCGTCTCTTTTCTGCAGGAGTCGTGGCGCAGGACAGTCAGCGTTGGAGTCCAGCACGGCATCCCCATGCCCTGCTTCACCACGGCTCTGTCCTTCTACGACGGTTACAGACACGCAATGCTGCCAGCTAACCTCCTGCAGGTAGGACACACTCACTGAACATATGGCCCAGTGTGGAAGTGTAGGAGATTAAACAAGCTCACGTGTAGCGCGGGGTCGCCAGCTATCATGTGTTTGGATCCAGAGGGCTTTAAATCCCTGACGGTGCAGTGCAGTTCTTAATGACTCCACCAAACACAAAATATACAGTATAATGTTATAAAGAGGGAATATCTATCTCTCTCTTTGAGGATATCAGAGGTTTTTTAATGTCCTTTCTGTCTCCACAGGCCCAGAGAGACTACTTTGGAGCCCACACATATGAACTGCTGTCAAACCCCGGCCACTTCATCCACACCAACTGGACGGGCCACGGCGGAAACGTCTCCTCTTCCTCCTATAACGCTTAAGGACCATCTCCGCATCACACTGTCACACACAAGCAAGAAGGAAAAGCCCAGAGACGTTACCTGTGAAAGAAGATAATGTCCCACATTCCTTTTTCATAACCAAGCCTGAATATTTAAGACCCAACACCCTTAACTAAACTTTTACCCCACTGAAAAATGAGTTTTGTCCATTTTATTTATCATGAACATGGAACCACCGTAAGCTTTTGTTGTAAACAATTCCCTCTTTGAGTTAATTGAGTGTGTTTTTTGTGTTGGAACTTCTCAGTCACAACACAAGAGGGGGAGCAACAAGTGTTTACTCCAACCAGGGGCGGGTCCTGCACTGGCTATTAGACTAATGTTAACCAGTCATGTTGGCTGCAGGGTTCACGGTGTTAACGCTGGATTAAGGTGAACCGTTGCATTGTACTGTATTAGGCTAAATAAAGACTTCAATCCCTTTATAATAAGCTTGTGTGGTCCTTACTCTCCATCCAGGTGCTGTAAACAGGATTTGTGTGTGTGTGTGTGTGTGTGTGTGTGTGTAGCACGTGTTATATTTGGCAGTGAATGACATAAGCTGTGATAAATATAAACTGTAAATACAAGAGGCTAGCTTGGACAAAAATAAACAGTTCCACGAGCTTTAGTCAGTGTCTTAATGCATATATGGTGAACATCAACACATGATCCAAATTAGTTAAATTAGTTGAATTTAATGGCCCTATGATGAAATATTCACTGGCATATTACTTGCCTTGTCCTTTCAGTCAGTGTCCAGTAGATGGCCCTCAGATACTTGCGCACGTTCCCTGGAACAAAGTGAATTGTATTTCATTATTAGGGAACTGAAATCAAATGTGGATATACAGAATACCAACACTGCTTCCATAATATGAAGCCTGTAGTTCATAGAGCAGTCAATTGTGGCTGTGCCAAAAAAAAAGAAATGAATTTTAGGACATCATTATTCTGCAATACATATAGCACTGAAGCTGCTGCCTGCCGGGCCAGTTTAATCAGAGGGACAATCAGGAGGGCACGATAATATCGGGATGTTATCGTTATAGCCAATATAGATTTTAATTAAAGAGCAGCATTGGCCCGATATGAAAATGTCCCCGCTTTGCCAGGCCGATATGCTTGACTCCGTGCTTGACAACCGGACAGCGACTTTTAGGCGAAATATAGTAAATGCTCGGCAGTGTCTCGCGGGAGGTTGTGCGCACAGTGCAACGTCATCATGTCACTTGCATCAAGGATGCAACATTGTGTCTGCGCTGTAGTAGTTTTCATACTTTGCCCAGTGAATGTGTATGTTTCGAAAAGCATTGTATTTTATGTCTGGATCTGCCAGTGGGCTATCATAATAAGAGTAGGCATAATAATATGTCAACTCCACTATAGGAGAGACTTGATATTCTCCGCCATTAGGTGTAAAAAAAAAAAAAAAAAT